>BMAC01001186.1:132451-153085 GCA_014905375.1 Phtheirospermum japonicum | reverse complement strand
AGACCCGACGTGACATTCCACGTCGGTTTTTTATGAACCGACGTGACATTCCACGTCAGTTTTTCATGAACCGACGTGAAAATCCACGTCGGTTTTGTCATGAACCGTCGTGCTATTCCACGTCGGTTTTTATGAACCGACTTGGATTCTCACGTCGGTTTTTTGAAACCGACGTAATATTTCACGTCGGTTTTTCATGAACTGACATGGAATGTCACTTACGTCGGTTCATGAAAAAACCGACGTGGATTTTCACGTCGGTTTTCAGAAAACGACGTGACTTTCCACGTCGGTGGCTAAGACGTCGGTTGAAAAACCGACGTGAAATTGCCAAAAAAACCGACGTGAAAAGCCAGTTTTGTAGTAGTGTTGATCGCATGCACCTGTATAGGTTAATGTTAAATCTTGACGTTCCAGATTTCAAGAATCGAGAGATACTAATAGACGATTGGGTATTTGCAATGCGAATTGCGGTGAGAACTCTCAGTCTAGAGAAGGAGGGGTTTTACTCCTTGAAATGAGCCTTAAAGGATCGGTAAAGATCGCGTGGGATCTAACAGGATCAGATATAAAAATGGGAGTTATATCTGGAGAATCATTAAATGGAATACTTGATAATATGGTTAAATTATTCAAAATCTATTTTATCGGCACGGGAGATTTCAAGGGTACGGAAGAGGAAAAGCAGAAAAAATATTGACAAGACCTCTATTGCCTCGAATTACATGATATTTGTCATGTAGAGGAATATATCCAGCTATTCACCGAATACCGGTGGAAAGCCAAGGTAAACGATGGAGATGTGGCCCAGCTATTCTTTTCGAAAATACCAAGTCCTTAGAGAGAGATGTTAATCCAAGAATACAAGCCAACAACTGATATGGATACAGTTGCTAGAAGGATGTCATTCCTTGAAGCCAATTTAGTAGAGTGGTTCAACCGGGCGGCACTCCACAGGAATTACAAAAGATTAAGAAGAATCAACAAATCGGTTCCTCTATGTTGTGCTGAAAATGACATTCCAAAAGTAGTTGGAGGTCATCCATAGAGACATAAGCAGAAGAAAGAAGAAGTCACCCTTATGCTCATGGGAATAAGAGAAGGTTTTCAGGAAAACCAAGAAGATTCTGGTCGAAACAAAAGGCCAGAAACTATAAAAAATGACAAAGGACAGGGTCGATCCGAAGTCGGTGCTCGTTTTCAAGCCAACGAAGCACCAACAGGACCCCAACAAAAAGAACTTTTAGACGAGCTTATACCAGAGCTAATGAAAGTTTTAAAGATTGCAACTGTGGAGTTAAAGGGCATATTTCTACAGATTGCTTTGAAAATCAAAACCTGGTAGAGGTCTATCAATTTGAGAATATATCCTCAAATGAAAGCATATATGAAGAAGAAATATACTCTAAAGATTGAAGTGAATCATATTCAGAATCAGAGTGAAGGAGAGTTTCTTTAGTAAGTAACTAGAGAGGATATGCCAGGATTCCTCTCCCATACTACGGTTTCTCATAAGGCACTTATGAGAATAATGAAAGAAGATACTAAGCTCCAAATGTATGAAGGATTTACAATAGGACCAATGTAAAAGGCGATGGATAAGTTGGCGTTGAGACAAAAGAAACATCAAATTATCCACAAAGTTTCCACGGGAGAATTCGCGATACCCACATAATATCCAGGAAACCAAATCGAGATGAAACTAATCCCCTACAAAGAAATCCAGGAGATTAAGAGCAAACTCAAAAGATAAATGGCGAATACACTTTCATGGATCCACATTGGAGCCATTAGAGTAATTATAAAATCAACTTTTAAAGAAGGAGTTGATTCGCCATTAAACCTTGCTCTCTTTGATAAAAGAATCTCAAATCTCAATGATTCTTGTCTAGGAGCAATCATAGAATATATATATGTGGGAAAATTTGGCATTCAATTTCTACCCAAGAATTGCATATAATTTGACAGATTGAGATTTCAACAGAGTCCTTACCCTTCATCAAGACTTTAAGAGGCCTGACCTGATGACGGAGGAAAACAGGCACTGATCGATTACATACAAGACTTCCTATGCACTCTTGAATACTCATCATTCATAAGTATTCTTGAGAAAAGAGTTCATAAAAATACCAAGTATCTTCGAAGACGTGGCAAAAGTGGTCTTACCGGAAATCATGCAATCTCCAACAATTGGAGAAATCGACACGAGGATCCAAGATCATCCGGTCCTTAATAAAAGCAAGGTTCTTATGATCGAACCAAGGAGAATGTCTTTTCAACAAGAAAGAATGATCAGTGGACCGCAATAGGAAGGTCCGAGAACCAGCCAGAGCACTCGAGCTCCTGAAGACTTCAAAACTAATGGAGAGTTGAAGTGTCTTGAAGGATGGAGAGGTGTAGAAGTGATATTCAACATTACTCAGAAAGTCTTCCCTTGTGATGCATTATATCACTTCAACAACCTTCCCTATGAAGATATCAAGGAATCCTCAAGATTGGAGAAATTGAAACAGTTATTGAGGGTAGCGCCAAAAGAACCCCAGAGCAGCTAACTCTAGGTATAGAGTTTCTCGAGGATCATAAACTTTGATAAAGATTAAGAGATGGAATTGAGTTTATGGTGTAAAAGGACTAGGCTGATCATATCATCCCCATGCAGCAGTCTCATGCACAAGCATGCACAGGAGCACACCATTGTCCTTCAGTCTAGCTCTTGTTTGTCTTATTAGCTATCATGTTAGCCCCATTTATTTGCACCGTTAGTCTCCTAGGTTTTTAGGTCCTCCACTTATGTAATTACACATGTACTCCTTTGCCTAGGTTTTATGTGCTCAGCCACCCTATATATAGAAACAGTGAAGGTTGTATTTATCATTATTGAATGCAGTTCATACACAAACATATGAATATGTTTATTTTTAGTTCAAAGGCATTAACTTTAGTTGTTTTGATCAATGTTCTTGCAGCACAATACCTTTTATGGTATTAGAGCTGAAAAGCTCTGATCCGCATCCCTGCTGCAGCTTTTATCTTTTTCTCTCCATTAAAAGATGGCAGCTGAGCCACATGCTGCTGTCGCTAATCCCACCACACAAATTCTCCAACCAGTATCTCTTCAATCCCAATGAATTAGTGTAAAACTGAATGAGTCAAACCACCTTATTTGGAAACAGCAAATTCTTGCAGCAATAAGAGGATACGGATTAGAGCAGTACATCAATGGCTCTATTGATCTCCAAATCCCTTTTTACCAGGAACATCTCTTGAGTCCACTCTGCCTAACCCTTCATATTTATTATCGAATAAGCAAGATCAGCTACTAGCTTCTTGGATCTTGTCTTCATTATCTGAGAGTATATTGGTCACCACAGTAGGCCTAACTACATCCCAAGAAATTTGGCAGTGCCTTGAGAAAACATTTGCCAGCCAAAATGATGCTAAGATCTTACAATACAGACTTCAGCTTCAAACAATCAGGAAGGAGAACATGTCAATGAGAGAGTACCTAAACAAGATCAAAGGCTGTTGTGATCTTCTTGGATCAGCAGGAGAAAGAGTTAGTGAAAGGGATCAACTCTTATACATCCTCTCAGGCCTACCTCAAGACTACAACCCTGTACTGGTGTCCCTGTCCACAACAATACCACCTTGCACCATAATGGAGGCCTATTCAATCCTGTTAAGCTTTGAAACAAGAATTGAAGGCACATAAGCACATTACAACAATACTGAAAATGAAAATAGAGCCTTCTCTGTCAATATCACCACCCAAGGGCAAGGAAATAGAGGCAATACAAGAGGCAGAGGCAGAAACAGTACCTTCAATCAAGGCAGCCGAGGTGGAAGAGGTAGAGCCAGTTTTAGAGGAAGAGAAAGAGGATATGATAACTCAAGAGCAAGGTGCCAAATCTGCCACTACAACAATCACACTGCTGATAAGTGCTTCTACAGAACAGACCTCAATTTCACCCCATCCAACAGAAACAACAACAACAACAACAACAGCGACTCATATGGATCAAACTACAATCAAGGCTCAATTGGGAATCACAATGTGAATGTGGCTAATACCATAAACAGTGACTCACAGTCTACTGCAGATTTTAATTGGTACCCTAACTTTGGAGCTAGCAGCCATGTGACTTATGACCTTGGAAATCTCAACATAGCAGCTGATTATCATGGAACAAACAAGGTGTAGATTAGTAATGGCACAGGTTTGAATATCAATCATTATGGTAATTCCATTGTTCAATCCTCTGAAGCACATTTTCCTCACTCATTTGTCCTTAAAAATCTACTTCATGTCCCTCATATAACAAAAAATCTGATTAGTGTGAGTCAGTTTGCTAGGGACAATCATGTTTTCTTTGAGTTTCATCCCGACATTTGTCTTGTGAAGGATCAGGGAACAGGAGTGGTGCTACTCCAAGGGATTGTTAAGAATGGACTTTACAGCTTCAATCTCGTCAACTCCAAATCAAGACCTCATCATCTACCAGAGAGACTCTCCAATAAGGGCCCTCTAGCTGTTAACTCCTTAGAAGTTAAGAATAAGCCAAGTTTGGACTTTGGCATTCTAGATTAGTCCATCCTTCCTTTGATGTTGTTAAAAGAGCTCTCACTCATTGTAATATACCCTTTTCATTTAATAAAAACATGTCTTTATGTGTTCCATGCTTACAGTCCAAATTTCATAAGCTTCCTTTCCCTGATTTTGAATCTAATTATAACTTATTTGACTTGATTCATACTGATTTATGGGGGCCTGCACCCACAAAATCTTTCAGTGGTTTCAATTACTATGTGAGCTTCATTGATCATACTTCTAGGTATACTTGGTTATATTTACTCAAACACAAATCTGACACGCATCAAGCCTTCATTCACTTTTTCAAACTCGTTGAGACTCAATACAACAAACATATCAAGGCTTTTCAAAGTGATGATGGAGGAGAATTCATAGCTCTGTCCAATCTTTTTCTTGATCATGGCATTAAACACAGGATGTCCTGTCCCTACACCCCTAAGCAAAATGGACTAGCTGAGAGGAAGTATAGACATATCATAGAGGTAGGTTTAGCCCTTTTAGCAACCTCCCACATTCCTCAAAGGCATTGGGATTTAGCTTTCACTTCTGCAGTTTATCTGATCAACAAGACTCCTTCAAAACACCTCAGCTACAAGAGCCCTCATGAGATCCTCACCAAAACCAAACCTGACCTTAATCATCTCAGAGTTTTTGGGTGCAAATGTTACCCCTATATGAGACCTTATAATTCCAATAAACTTCAATTCAGAAGCATGGCTGGAACCTTTATGGGCTATAGTAACTCTCACAAGGGCTATAGAGTTCTCATGCCTAATAACAAACTCCTTATCACAAGACATATTTTCTTTGATGAAAATTCATTTCCCTTCTTTAAAGGAACCAACATTGAAAACAATGATGTCATTTCACCCCCTCCTACCACTTCCACTATGTCATCATTACCTCAGAGCATTGAACATATCACCTCATTTCCTTCAGATAGTCCATCCCATTTACCCTCTGATCATGTTGACCCTAGTCCACAAGAAACATCTCAGCAACATCACTCCTCTAATCACACACATAAATTCTAATCACTCTGATAGAACTTATGTGAATTTACCTATTGATAGTATTCATGCACCTCCTGCTGTTGCCACTAACACTGATTTGTAGGAACCACCAAGCAATGAACCAAGAGGCCACCACATGACCACCAGGTCCAAATTTGGAATTTATAAGCCCAAAGTTTATCAAGTAACTGGATTTGTGCAGGAACTAAATAACTTGAAGGAGGCCTCAAACAGTCCTGAGTGGAAATGTGCAATGTAGGAAGAGTTAAATGCCCTTTCCAAGAACCAGGCTTGGACTCTCAGCACTTTACCTCCTGACAAACAGCTTATAGGTTGCAAATGGATTTACAAAGTTAAGAAGAATGCTGATGGAACCCTAAACAGGTACAAGTATAGACTAGTTGCTAAAGGCTACACACAGACACCAGGTTTTGATTTTACAGAGACTTTCAGTTCTGTTGTTAAACCCTTTACTATCAGAGTTGTGCTATCTTTAGCTATTTCTAAATCATGGTGTATCAAGTAGCTAGATGTGGCAAATGCCTTTTTGAATGGTGATTTGGAAACTGATCTATATATGACACAGCCACCTGGCTTTGAGATAGGGAACAACATAAACCTTGTGTGCAGGTTAAGGAAATCCCTATATGGGCTCAAACAAGCTTCCAGGGCATGGTCCAACAAGCTAAACACAATCCTCCACTCCATGGGTTTTAGTGCTTCAAAGGCAGACAGTTGTTTGTTTTATAAACATACTAATAATTCAAGTATGATCATCATGTCATATGTTGATGATATCATTGTCACAGGGAATCAAAAAGAGGAAGTACAAAATTTTGTTCACCACCTTGGTAGTTACTTTACATTGAAAGATATGGGAAGTATACACTATTTTCTTGGAATAGAATTCAAACAGACAAAGGATGGCTTTTTTCTTTCACATGAGGGATATATCAGAGACCTACTTAAAAGAGCCTGCATGGATAAAGCGAAAGGAATTGCTACACCTATGATCACTAATGCACCTCTGTCAAGGAATATAGGATGCCTTATTCCTAATGCTTCTACATACAGAAGTTTGGTTGGAGCTCTCCAATATGTAACAATCACCAGGCCTGAACTATCTTACAGTGTGAACAAAATTAGTCAATTTCATGCAGTCTCCTCTTGATAGTCATTGGAAGGCATTGAAGAGAATTTTAAGATATCTTGCAGGAACCATCAATTATGGACTGAGATTTAAAGCCTCACCATCCACTCAACTTGTGCCTTTTACAGATGCTGACTGGGCTAGTGATCCTGATGATAGAAGGTCCACTTCAGGATTTTGTGTTTATATGGGAGGAAATCTGATCATTTGGAGTTCAAAGAAACAAACAGATGTTTCTAGAAGTAGCACAAATGCTGAATTCAGGGGGTTAGCAAAGGTAACCTGTGATTTGATATGGTTACAGTCACTGTTCAAGGAAATGAAAGTGAAATAGACTCAAGCTTTAATTGTGTGGGTAGATAACTTGAGTGCTATTTCATTTGCCAAAAATCTAGTGCACCATTACAGAATGAAGATCTAGAGATTGATCTACATTTTGTTAAGGAAAAGGTTAGTGATCAGGTCATCAAAGTTCAACATGTTCAAGCTTTTGATCAAGTTGAAGATATCTTCATAAAGCCTTTGTCCATCCAATCCTTCATTCGGTTAAGGGAAAAATTACTGGTCACCCCTTGCACCTCACTCGAATTGAGGGGGCCTGTAAAAGGACTAGGCTGATCATATCATCCCCATGCAGCAGTCTCATGCACAAGCATGCACAGGAGCACACCACTATCCTTCAGTCCAGCTCTTGTTTGTCTTATTAGCTGTCATGTTAGCCCCGTTTATTTGCACCGTTAGTCTCTTAGGTTTTTAGTCCTCCACTTATGTAATTACACGTGTACTCCCTTGACTAGGTTTTATGTGCTCAGCCACCCTATATATAGAAAAGGCGAAGGTTGTATTTATCATCATTGAATGCAGTTCATACACAAACAAATAAATATGTTTATTTTCAGTTCAAAGGCATTAGCTTTAGTTGTTTTGATCAATGTGCTTGCAGCACAATACCTTTTATATTGTGGGTGAAAAAAGATATAAGATTAAATAAGCACTAGTTCATTCTCCATATGCATTCCCATCGGAATGATATATGAAAAATATCGTGTAGAATATTTTGCAGCCTATATTGATTCAGGCGCAGGAATCTGTACAGCTAAACCAGAAGTCTCCCCCAAAGAGATGGAAGAAAAATTATCTCTAGTAGCGGGAAGAGATTTCTCTAAAAGGATACTCATCCTTAAGAGAGGGATAAAGCAAGCGGAAATGATGATGAAAGATGCAAATGGTACTCCATGGTACAAGGTCAAGACTCCACCAATCTATTTCCATAATATAGGAGCGGATATTCTGTTAGGAAATAATTTCCTACAAACATTTAAAAGATTCACACAAGAAAATGAGACTAGAAGACTTATTTTCACAAAATCGTGTGATCATAAGATTATAATCCAGCGACTAAAAGAGACATTCCACAGAAAAATGCCAATTAATTTTCGTAGCAAGCATGGTGATGAAGGAAAACTTCGACACCCAAAAATGAAGGACCAAAGAAGGTATGGAGAAGCAATTCTCCAACTACGAAACGAGAGTCTAGGGTGTCCAAAGGAAGAGAGGATAAAATCACAAATGATTGAGTTCCTCAAAGCTAGCCTAGACGCAAGCTCACAACCAGACACCACTATGGAAGAACAAATTTCACTAGAGGATATCAAAAGAAGAATTCAAAAGAATTTTGACGAAGATCCTCTAGCATGGTGGGATAAGAATGAGCTCAAAGCATCTTTGAAGGTGAAAATCGGAAAATAAAACGAGTTTTTTAGATGCAAGCCTATACTGATGAATCAAGAAGATCAAAAGGATATGCAACAAATACTTAAGGAACACATTGACCTTAAGTTTATTAAAGCAGACATCTCTCCATAAGTAGCCCAGGGTTCCTGGTCTGAAACCATGGTGAAATAAAAAGAAGAAAACCAAGATTAGTTATTAACTATAAGGGAATCAATAACATCTTGGAATTCGATGAGTATTATATTCTAGGCAGAGAACATTTGGTAAATTGCATTAAAAATGAAAAAATGCTCTCCAAGTTCGATTGCAAATCAGGTTTTTACCAGATTAAGATGGAAGAAGGAAGCAAGAAGTTCACGACCTTCTCCACACAATAAGGACACTATATTTGGAATGTTATGCCCATGGGTTTAGCAAGTCCACCCTAGATATATCAAAGGAAGATGGATAGTATCTTTAAAGATTATTTCAGCTTTATGTTTGTATACATTGATGATATATCCATATCATCAAAGAATATGAAGAATCATCTAAAACATTTCGAGATTTTCTCAGATGTTTGCCACAAGGAAGGATTAATACTTTTAGAAAAGAAGGTAATAATCGCTACAAGAAAAATCGAGTTCCTGGGGATACAAATTGATGAGTCTAGAATCATTTTACAAAATCATATTGTAGAAAAGATACAAGGATTTTCAGACACGCTCAAGGACAAAAAGCAAATTCAAAGTTTTCTAGGAGTTGTTAATTTTGTCGGGATGTTTGTAAATAACCTGACACATTAGAGGAAGGTGT
This sequence comes from Phtheirospermum japonicum, assembly GCA_014905375.1. Lineage (NCBI taxonomy): Eukaryota > Viridiplantae > Streptophyta > Magnoliopsida > Lamiales > Orobanchaceae > Phtheirospermum > Phtheirospermum japonicum. The sequence goes on along the minus strand of BMAC01001186.1, from coordinate 143,802 downwards.
TTTGAAAATACGCTTACTTCAAATTGAAAAAAGGAACACCATGAAGGAATTAAACAACTTAAGGAGGTTTTTAGGAAGCTTCCCAAACTGGCAATCCCAAATGACGAGGAAGAACTGGTTCTATATACAGATGCGAATGATTATTGGTGGGCATCTGTTCTTACAAAAGTAACGCCTAAAGGTGAAGTGTCATGTAGATATTGCAGCGGACTATTTTACGATATTGAATCAAATCGATGGCATATCAACGAGAAGGAGTTCTTCGCAGTTAGAAAGGCATTCAAAAAATGGCTTTTATTTCTGCTATCCAAGAAGTTCACCTTAAAAATTGATAATTCGAGTGTTAAAGCCTTTTTAAAGAACAAAATTGAATCTAAATAAGAATGGTTAGATTACTTAGATGGAAATTGAATGTCAATATTATGATTATGATATTGTAATTATAAAATCTCATCAAAAAATGTTCTTGTAGATTTTTTAACAAGAGATGGAGGGATTAGAAATTGATTCATTCCTGAAATTGGTGAGGCGTTTGAGAGAACACCTGGAGATGCTTCAATGTGAGTTCGATGCATTGACCCTCAATGCAGAGGTAGCCGGAAGGTTACAACGAGATGATCGGGAAATGGTTTCCGAACAAATACGGGTTGTTCACAGGCCAACAAACAGTTATGGTCTGTAATGAGAAAGCCACTTCTCGGGGCGACATCTTCAATGGTGCAAAAGGAAACACTTCGAGTACAGGGCTCTAGACCTGTAGTAGGGGACTCAAGTACCCCTAGCACGAGAACTAAGACGGAATCACCTACGGGTAAATAGTCTCAAGTTAAAATTGAAACTCCGGAGTCGAATACCGAGCCTTCGAGTCAACCCACCGCCTCAGGGGTTAATGAGGAAGAGATAGATTTTAGGCTACAGACAAGCAAATCTAAGATTAGTACTTACGAGATTTCGGAACTTCTCATTTTCAGGTTTATCAATAGAGATGGGAGAACTTAATAACCAGGGTGGGGATTAATCCGGCCAAATGTCTAGTAGATGTGTCCGGAAGGTATCCTAGAGTGTGGATGATGTAGAATCTCATCCACAAGACGCATAAAGCTGGTATGATTTCGGAGCCTTAGCATTGGTTCATATATGATCACCAGGTTTTTCGGAAATATCACAACTTCTGAGATGGATACAAGATGCATTGCACGAAATGTGGGCAAATAATCCATAAAGAAAAATCTTTTTTACCTCCTGAACTAGGGTCATTTTGACACTTTGCCTCCTAAACTTTTTTTTCGTGCAAATTACCTCCTAAACTGTACGAATTTTGCACTTAACCTCCTAAACTCCCATTTTTTGTGGAACTTTTGGTCGGATCTCACTCGTGTGACATGCACGCTTATATATAAGGGGTAAATCCTACTTTCCATCTCTTACTTATGACTCCTGCTCAAAACAATAGCACTTGAGCACTCATGTGACCTATTAAGATAATGTTCACATTAATATATGTGTACACGTAGGATTTGGAACCTACGTAGTACTCATGCGCCATTATTTTGAGCGGGAGTCATGAGAAATAGATGGAAAGTCAATTTTACCCCTTATATGTTAGCGTGCATGTCAAACGAGTAAGATCCGGCTAGAATTTCGACAAAAAATGGGAGTTCAGGAGGTTAAGTGCAAAATTCGTACAGTTTAGGAGGTAATTTACATGAAAAAGAAGTTTAGGAGGCAAAGTGTCAAAATGACCATAGTTCAGGAGGTAAAAAAGATTTTTCTCTAATCCATATCTTGCACGAGGTGATGTCCTAGAGTATATTTCTTTAGAGCAGCACCATAGCTAGTCGGAAAAGGAATGCATGAAGTATTTCGTTTTATCATACTCAGACGACCAGACACGGAAGCAATGAAAGGAATCAAAGCACCAGCGCCCGAAAGAATTCCGTTAGTAGCAGCACTCATGGAAGATGACATGTCCACAAGAAGGGCATGGGGTTTTTGAGTATGTCTCATCAAGATGGACAAGGTCAAGTTCCCATTCTTTCAAAATATAGTGAATTGGTCTTTCCTGTTAAATACAATGACTAGAAACACAACATGATTCGCAGAAGATCTGTTCGAGAAAAAGAGAGCTCTTATGTGGAATAATAAGCTACTGAGAAGTAAAGAAACTCGCTGAAAATATTACAACATGGTCCACGTTTGGAGATGGACGGATAAAAACTGTCCGAAATGCTCAAATCAGACGGAGCCGGAGTGGTCAGGGACCACCAAAAATGTGTTTTGCCCGAGGACCGCACCAATCAAAAAAGTAAAAGGCCTCCCGACAATAATAAAGAGATCATGTGATATTCAGGTTCCCAGAGAATGTGCTTCTGCAAAGCGGAAATACCACCAGCTAGTAGAGGACAATAATGCAAGAAGTGACGTAAGCAATGATGTCAACTAAATTATAAGAAATGTGAAGTTCGGATTTCAAGTCCACCAGACTTTTATAAAGTCAGGATTTTGAGGAAGCAGAAGGTATCGCACATTACCTTCTATTTTCTCATAATAAATCTAAGTGTTTAGAACACAAGAATAAAAGTATTGTAATAAGAGTTTGTATTAGTACGTTTATGTATTGTCGAGTGCAAGCATTCTCTATGAAAAGTTAAAAGGTTGTCTCATCCCCAAAAGAGATTACTGATGCAATAAAGTTTCATTTAAGTTCTTAATAAAATAAAGACTATTGCTTTAACTTGTGTTCAGTATATTTAATTTATCTCTATAATCAAAGCATCTCGTATGCAAGGAGTAGGAAACGAACTAAGCTTGTACTGGTCAGTTGCTGAAAGCGTCGAATAACTTGTAGTTCAACTTTCTCGAAAGGAAGTTAGGCGGTGTGAAACCGTCTATAAAACAAATTAGGGGCCGGTAATTTTTCGCCTGATGGCGTCGCGACCCATTTAACCCGAGACTGATTCGGTCAAGGAGAAATTATAGAAATATTTCAATTTTACGAAAGTATATTGGGCATGATAGGGTTGAATTGGATTATTTCTATTTTAAGATAATAAAACTCCAAAAAAAAGTAATAATTAAAAAAAATATGTATATATATATAAAAGATATCGAAGCATAACTAGGGTTTATTCACTTTAAATAAAGAATTTTCTCGCTAAGGTCATATGTTAAATTTACTAGAGTTTCCTAAACTATTCCAGAGCCGTCCTGCATGTAGCCTCACTCCAAAAAAATGCACGTGTGACAGACAGAAAGCTGAAGCAAACACTTTCCTTGGTCAGACAAAAGTGTGAACAAAAAGTATCCAATTACGTTTAGATTTCGAGTCCAGCAAAATCAAACCCATTCCCAATGACCAAATTATATCGATATACGAAACCACTACATTAGAATTACCACATGAAAATTCACAATATTACCCTGCAACCTCCGAAACTTCAGAAAAAGTAGCCACTATCCAAACTAAGAAAAAGAGACTAAGTTAAGACTTCAATATCTACATTCTATATATTACATAAGGCCAAAGTGGTAAACACCCTCCAAAATTGCAATCTATGTCCTTAAAAAAAAAAAAAAAAAACCCTAAGAACAACTTTCTTCTGATAACCACTAAAACATTCGTTCCACCAAACTCAATGTCAATGGAGCAAAGAAACGAGCGATCCTAGGCAGCATAGGATATGATAATGTCCCAAGCACAAACCAGTTGAAGCTCAAAAGCGCAACAACATCGGACGCAGGTTTATGCTCGATTCTCATAAATAATCGGAGAACGCTCGTCAATGACATGGTGACGACTGTAAAAAGAGCTGCGAACAATGGCATGCAAGGATTTTTAGCTTCCCACACGACGATGCCGACGACAAGTGATAGCATCGCGCTAAATAAGCTTCGAGATATTGCAACATCCCTATGTTCCGCTAGAATTTCACCCTCACTTGAAATTGAGTAATTAAAGTAAGGCTGTGAGGGTCCGTAAAATTTTGATCCGGTATTTACGGGACCGTGGATTTCATCTTTATGAGGATCTTTGGACAATTGTTTTACATTTTTATTTATGTAATCGGGTTTGTAAGATGATTTACTGAGATCCTTGTAGCTCCAGAGTGCTTTACCCTGAATCTCTTTCAACCGTTGGATTTCATTTTTCAACTCTCGAACCTGATAGATATGAATCAAATGAATCGGGAAAAACATGGGCTTATATAGGAATATGGAGAATTAATTATTTACCTCTTCCTCGAGCGTCTCGATTTTCACAATGGCCTCGTCGTGTTCTTCTTCGAGTTCTATTAGCATCGTCTTCATCATTTTACGTTCTTTGTCGGCGACATGGAGTTTGTCTTCTAGATCCTTCTTATCCCAGAGAACGTTTTCAAACTCGTTTTTCAGTCTACGAAGTTTCATCTCTAGCTGCATATATGTGAAATTATTGTGGTTAAACGATTAAAATAATACTATCATTTCCTATGACGAGAATATACGATAAAATGGGATCACACGAAAGCAGCAATAGAACATTCGATGATGGAACCAAAAGTTGCATTTATTTTTTCAAGGATTTTTAGAAAAACTTCTATTTTCTTTTTAGCCCAAATCTAAATATCAATTAAAAAAAAATTGTTCTCAAACACTCCCTAAAGTCTTCTCATTCTACTTGGTTAGACGGATTCTTAAACCACAAAAAGAACATTTCAAAAAACATTTAGTATAGTTGAAGACGCAACCATATGTTTGCGCACAACCATGTGATAAAAATCTACGAAATACAATACAAAAAGAAAATTACAAAAAAAAATTAGGAACATTAATTAAAATTCTTGCAACAAAGACGAGGCCGAAAGCTATTACGTACCAGCCTTTCTCTATACAACGCGGTAAATGCTCGTATGGGGAAACATAATACCGCAACAGCAAAAATTGCTAGCCGCCAGAGTATAATTATATGTAGATTAAGAGCGAATATCATCACCTCTAGCCATGTTTGGACAACAATAAAAAAGCTCCGCGCGCCAATTTGACAATATAGTTTAGCTAGTAAGAGCGGCTTAAGCGCTAGAGACACCAACTCGAACAATAGAGCCATCAGATCGATAATTACATGATCGCTAAATGTTCCATTTTAATTACGTTCGCCAAAACCATCTGCAACGAGCCAAAGTTCGAATAACGAGTATGTGCAAATCAATAATTGCTATAAAAAAAAAAAGAGAGAGATTAATTAATATTGACATAATTATATTGTTAAGCAAATAATGTAGATAACAACTTAAGGAGTGTTTGCAAGCTCTAAATTTAATAAGTGATTCTCAGCTTATAGAAAAGGAAAAAATACTTCTCGTTCAATTGTTATTATTATTATCCTTTTGCTTAAAATAATTAAAAGTATGAAATAATAAAAATAGGGGTAAAAGCAATAAATTAACTTTTAATTTTAATAGTAAAATCAAAAAGTAACAATGATTCTAAATTGCTAAAGATAGAACGAGACGGAGGGGGAGCATTTTTGCCATCTTCAAGATGAGAATAATTTGTTCGGAGTTAATTTCAATATCCCCATAACCAGGATTATTCTCTGGATTAATCTATAATCCGTCAACACAATTTTTAGAATGCAGTCTTATAATTAGATTAAAAGTTTAGAATTTAAACAAAATAAGCAATAAACTAGTTTATAATAATAATAACAATAATAATGATAATGATAATAATAGTAATAAGCAGTTACTAAAAATTCACAAAAGTCCAACATAATAATAATAATAATAATAATAATCATCATCAGTTACTAGAATTCACAAAAGTCCAACAGAATCCTAATCCTAAGCAGTTAAATTAGAACAAAAACAACCTTTTCTAACCAATTTCGACAAAATACTACCTTATTGGTGCACCATTTTTATATCTATAGCTACTTTTCTATTTCTACTAAGATGAGAGAGAGAGAGAGATGGGATACCTGAGAAAAGCTGAATGTGAAAGCTTTCCAAGGACAAAAGGCAAAGAGACAGGCTTTTGTGGGCTTGTGGGTTATTGTGGTTTGAGAGTCTGAGCCTCAAAATCTTGGCTTATTTAAAAATGAAGAAAAAAGAAAAAGGTTCGAGTGGGAAAGCGAGAAATTGAAGAGTGAGGAAGAGAAGTGGCGACACGTCTGGATTCAGGATAGTGACACGTTGGGTTCTGATAAAAGAAGTTGTCAGTTGTAATAATTCAAACATTTTCGATTCAGATGAGTATCACCCAACTGTTGCCAAGATCAACACAACCTACACGAGAGCTATTAATATTCTTGCGACCGTCATTTTATTTGGTCCATTCTTCTGAACCAAACCCGGTGTTTTAAATTGCCAGCCAAATTCCGCATAAATTTGAGGTTAATTGAGATGTCTCGCCTTGCTAAAGACTTGAAAAAACTTAAAAATAATAGTCAATTTAGAGTTGAACGTTTCGTATGTACATAACGTAACATGTACTTTTTTGTTATATGTTTATATTTTATTTCTTATTTTCGTTAAACTCAATTATTTTAATATATTTATTATAAATTCAATCATGGGAGATTATTACGAAATTAATAATATTAAATAATATTTTAATTTTAAATATTTCAATTTTTCTTTTTGTTGAGAAATTAAAAAATATTTTAAAAAGTCTTAACACATATTGTTTAATTTACTTATTAATAAAGAAATAGTATAAAAAATGAAAACCATTTTGGATAGAGTTAAATATTTAAATGTGAGCCCAGCTCGTACATATTCTTAAGATGATCGGTTCACGGGCTAGATAGGTTGCAATGTGACAACTCTAGTCTAGCCACTAGAATCGTGGCGAGAAGATAATCGCATATGTAACTCAAATTTCAAGGTCTCGTCAGCTCTGCTCTTAAATTTCTAATCAATGTGATAAATTACGAGATGTGCTGCACCACTTTCATAAAACTTAATTCTCTTGGGTGACTAAATGTTCAACAGAAATCCTACTATTCTACTAGTCCAGCCATGACCCGCACATCTTTGAATTAATTCTATTTCTGGCATTGAGCTATGTCCAGATATTATTACTCGTATTATTATTATTATTATAAAAAGAATGTAATCCACATCCAAACTGCCGCCCCGAGTTTCCGCCGCCAAATCAGTCAATAGTATTGACTAGTTTCAGTGGAGGGCTTAGCTAATCCTCCACTTCCCAATGCCATTTATTTAATGCCATGCGGCATGGTGTTTGCTCCTTTTCAGCTTCTTTCTACTTGTTTTTTTATGTCTGCATTTTGCTAATTTTTTCAATTTTTATCAGTATAATATATATCCTATATCTATAATTAACACCATTACATTAGCAAAGATCAGCCAAATATTGTATTTTTCGATATAATCTTATTTATTTAAATTTCCACCTAAGGGTTAGATGTGCTCCTCCAAACCATTTTATTATATTACACAAAATTTATTATCCACAAGGCGGTCATATATTTTTTTTTTAACAAGGATGCATTTTTCATAATAAAATGTGACTTTTCAAATTGCATATAAACAAAATGCACTTTCGTAAATACGATATTTTACTATAAAAGTATATATATTTGTTCAAAAAATATGGCGGACGACCAAAAATTTATCAACAAACCTAATGCATTATTATTACCACATTTATAATAAAAAAGAATAATACTAATTGAATCAATTAAAAAAAATATCAATTACTAGGAGTCAGTTTTAGCCAAGGTGTATCATGTATCTTCCGTGCAACCATACCTGGGTTCGACTCCCATGGGTGCGTGCGTGAGTGATGTGTCAAAATAGTTTGACCACTAAGGATCGGGTTGACTCTTTGTTCAACCTCTTAACTACATATTCAATACATGCGTCCAGTCCCAACTGTTAAAACGCTTCCGTTCCTGCGCCTAGAAAGCTTTACGCGCTTTTCTAGCCACAAAGCGACTCTTGGAGTCTCTAGGTGTCTTTGCTACAAACCCTAATCACTCAATTCAAAAGGTGCAACTAATAGGTCTAACTCCAATTGTTACCTGTGAATATCCTCAATATTCGTCGAACCACATTTCTAGTCTATTCCAAGCTTTACACCACATAAAGATAAGAATTCCTTTCATCGCCTTCTTCTAGCAACCATATCTAAGAGCTCCACCATGACAGGGCCGTACCTTTCTAATTCTATCATCAACAGATTCTCATCCAATCTTCAACTATTATTGTGGGCATGCACTTCTCACCCTCTCTTTCTGTTAGGAATTTATTCTTGACAATAATTACTATTTTGTTATTTGCATTTCTTGGGCACAAAATAAGTTAGGAAACTAGATTTAGGAATATATTGTGTTTCCTAATTTATGTACAAGACTTTAATTATTCCTACATTGTGCTTAGGATTTGTTTTTAGTTATTTACCAAGTTTAGGATTTTAGAATTGTCTATTTAAGACAAAGAATCCTAAAGCTTGTTGGTACGAATTTTAAGCACGGGATTTCGAGAGAAGGACGACGCAAGACACATGGCAAAGCAAGGAAGAACACGAAGAACTACTTGGAGCCATTGATCGAGATTAACAAGTTCTTCGAAGTTGCGTGACCAACGGAGAAGATCTTGCCATTCCGGCAACAAGTATTTAGTATCAAGTTTATTGATATTTAGTTTTCATATATTACTTTATATCTTTGTATTGAGCGTGAACAAGAAAGTAATATAGTTTTCGGGTTTGTACATCCAAGTTCACAAGTACTTTTACTTGTGAACTGAATTTGTTATATCGTGTTCTTATCATTTTATTCCGCTGCATATTTTATATTTTACTCTGGTCGATGTTGCTAACCAGTGTTGTTAAATATTGACTACCAACATCGTTAACCTGAGAATTATTTTTAAAATCATAGAACTTCAAATTTTACAATTGGCATCTAGAGCGGGTTACTTAACCTCTTAAGTACTGATCCTTATTGTTTAGGTGCTATGGACACTCAAGGCAACCCGAGGCCTCCAATCCTTAATGGTGAGAATTATTCTCTCTGTAAACAGAGAATGAGATGGCATTTGAAAAGTATCGACAAGCGTGTTTGGAAAACTGTCCTCATTGGATGGGAAAAGCCACGTGTCACGGATGGCGAGGGCGATACCATCCCCAAAAAGGAAGAAGACTGGACTGCTGATGAAGCAACTGCTGCAAATTGGAACTTCAAATGCATCAACACCTTGTGTGGCTATGTAGATGCAAGCTACTACCGTATCATCAAGAATTGCGAGTCAGCAAAAGACGCATGGGACTCACTCCAAAGGGTGTGTGAAGGAACCGCAAGCGTGAAGAAACCCAAATTAAGAATGCTCATGTCCACTTTCGAGGCTATGAGAATGGATGAGAAAGAGTCAATCATGGACTACTCCATAAGATTGTCGGAAATAACAGAAGAGTGCAGAGAGCTTGGTGAGGCCATAACTAATTCCCGTCTTGTAGAAAAATTTCTAAGATCCATTTCGAAGAAATATAGCATGAAGGTGGTGGCCGTAGAAGAATCCAAAGATGTTGATAACATCGATTTTAACACCTTAGTGGGAAACCTCAAGCAATATGAGATGGAACACGTTATCTCTACCTCGAAAGAAAAGAATGTTGCCTTTTCTTCTGGTTCAATTGCAGTCGATGATGAAGATGATGAGGAGTTTGATTTTAATGGGGTTCTTAAAAAGATGGAGTCGACTACACTCGAAGAAGATGAACTGGCCTTTGTGACTCAACGCTTCAACAATTTCTTGAAGAAGAAGAACAGTCTTGAAAGCGCAAATGCAAGGAATAGGTCACAGACATCTACTCTAAAGTTTACTGGACGTGCTCTTCCCATATATCAATCCACAATTTCAATTCCCAATATGACCAGTCCTGCAAAATCACTCAGCGAGATCCAATGCCACGAATGCAAAGGTTGGGGACATTACAAGAATGAGTGTCCCAACACTCTTAGAAAGAAAAGCATGGTCGCTACTGATTTCACCGAGGACGTTAATGATTTCGAGTCAACTGATCCTGTTCCATCCTTATTCACCCATGTTATGTGGTATGACGATGTCCATGTTGGTTTGTTTGCAGACAACATCGTGTGTCTGAATGCCGAGATCACTGATTATTATGAGGAATACGAGCAGCTGAGTATTGACCACCAGAAATTGCTTGTCAGTTGGGAAAAACAGGTACTAAAGGTCAAAGATATCGTAAAAGAAGTAGAAAAGATAATCAAAGAAAAGGAGGATCAGCTCGACATTATTGTCAGGTTGGAAACGTCTCTCACCAAGAAGGATACTGAGCTTGAAAAGATGAAGAATGAACTGACCAAAGTTCAAGGAACCATTTCAAACCTGAATAAAGGTAAGGAGAAGCTGGATGAAATCCTGGAGATTAGCTTACCAGAGTCCTCAAAGCATGGAATAGGTTTCAAACCAAGTTAGCCAATGCATGTTCCACGTCAAGAACAGAAATCTTCCAAACGTCACAAAAAGAGAAGAAGACAGTACGTGTGCCATTATTGTGGAGAACCAGGGCACATTAGGCCCTTTTGTTGGAAATCATTGGCAAGAGAAAACACTTTCAGAGAACAAGTGTGGCTGATAAATCCCATGTTGGTAACCGCGCTACCAACATCAGGCTCAAACAAGTGTGGGTCAAGAAAAACAGCATCAAGTGTAATATGATCCATACCTCCCTGAAGTCTCATGTCCCTAGAGCCTGGTATTTTGATAGTGGATGCTCGAAGTATATGACAGGCTCAGAGGAACTGCTTTCCAACATTGTCAGATTTCAAGGTGGAAAAGTGAAGTATGGAGGAGGTACAAACGGTCAAATCATTGGCCAAGGGACTCTCCATGTTCCTGGAGTTGTAACACTGGAAAATGTGCTGCTAGTAGAAGGACTTACTGCAAATTTGATCAGCATAAGTCAATTGTGCGATGGAGGTTTTAGTGTAAAATTCAACCGTGAAAAGTGTGAAGTCTTTGAGGAGAATGGAAAGTGCATTCTCACTGGCAAAAGAACCTCAGATAATTGTTACCAAATTCAAAGTGATGCTTTTTGCAGACTGTCCCAATTGAGTGATGCGGAGCTGTGACATCAAAAGCTTGGACATGTCAACTACAAGATGATGGACAGGTTGGCGAAGGAAGAAGCTGTGAGTGGACTGCCTAAGCTCAACACCAAGATCATTCCGGTGTGCGAGGCTTGCCAGAGAGGAAAACAGGTCAGGGTGCCACATCCAGTCCAACAAAGTCTCACTACATCATCTTGCTTTGAATTGCTTCACATGGATCTCATGGGACCACTTGAGGTTGAGAGCCTTGGTGGTAAGAGGTATG
>BMAC01001186.1:121811-131811 GCA_014905375.1 Phtheirospermum japonicum | reverse complement strand
CCTGAAGAAATTGTCACTCCTCCTTCAGTTGATAGTGCAGGTATTGAGAACAAAGATGCAGGTGCTGAACTCAGAGATTTGAGTGATGTTGATAACAATGTTGATACTGGTATACCAACATCAGTACCAACATCGAGCCAAGTCGCAGATTCTGATTCTGATTCAGAAGAAGAAGATTCAGCTGATCCCATTGATCTTCATCAGAGGGATATTCCATCCAGAATACAGAAAAACCATCCCATGAGCCAAATTATCGGTGATTTAGACGAAAGGAGTACAAGACGGAGATAGATTAACTTCAAAGAGATGGTCAGGTATGTATGTCTGTCTACTAATTGTTCTAAGATTCGTGAGTCTTTGTATCTTTCTAAAATAGAGCCCAAGCGAGTGGAGGATGCACTTAAGGATGAGTTCTTGATTCGGGCAATGCAAGAGGAGCTGGACCAATTCGCCAAAAACGATGTTTGGGATTTGGTGCCACGACCAAAAAATTCTCATGTAACGGGAACAAAGTAGATATTCAAGAACAAGACTGATGAAGCTGGTAACATTATGAGGAACAAAGCTCGACTTGTTGTACAAGGGTATACGCAAATTGAAGGAATCGATTTTGACGAAACTTTTGCCCCAGTTTCCCGCATTGAGTCGGTAAGACTTTTGCTTTCTGTTGCTTGTTATATGAAGATTTCATTGCATCAAATGGACATTAAGAGTGCTTTTTTAAATGGTGTCTTGAGTGAAGAAGTGCATGTTGAGCAGGCTAAAGGATTTGTGGTTCCTCAAAAACCAAATTTTGTTTTAAAACTGAGAAAGGCTCTTTATGGTTTAAAACAAGCTCCAAGAGCTTGGTATGAAAGGCTAACTCAACATTTGCTTTATTTGAACTTTAGACGAAGGGAAGTTAATAAAACTTTATTCCTACTTAAATTCAATAAGAACATCTTAATCGTCCGAATTTATGTAGATGATATTATTTCTGGATCCACTAACGAGGAGATGGTCAAGGAGTTTGTTACTCGGATGTCCGATACATTCGAGATGAGCATGGAAGGTAACCTCTCATACTTTCTGGGTTTACAAATAAAACAGCTTGATGACGTTATTTTTCTTTCCCAGACTAAATATGCAAAGAACTTAGTCAAAAAGTTTGGGTTAGAGGGTGAAACTGTTAAGAAGACGCTACTGGGCAAAACTGTGAAGCTGTCTCTAGACGATGTTGGTAAGGGTGTTGATAACACCATGTATAGAAGTATGATAGGGAATTTGTTGTATTTGACAGCAAGTAAACCAGATATTATGTATAGTGTGTGCTTATGTGCTAGATATCAGTCTAATCCAAAAGAGTCACACTTGAAAGTTGTTAAAAGAATTATTAGGTACATTGCTGGTACAATTGAACTAGGTGTGTGGTACACAAAAGATACTGGTACTGAACTTATAGGGTATACTGATTCGGACTGGGCTGGAGATGTAGTAGATAGGAAAAGTACTACTGGGGGATGTTTTTTTCTGGGTAATAACCTAATTTCTTGGTACAGCAAAAAGCAAAATTGTATTTCTCTTTCTACAACTGAAGTCGAGTACATTGCAGCTGGAAGTGCGTGCACACAATTACTGTGGATGAACCAAATGATTGAAGACTACGGTTTGCACAGTAGTATCTTGACGGTGTTGTGTGACAATTCCAGTGCCATTGACATCTCCGAAAATCCAGTCCAGCACTATCGAATAAAACACATTGACATAAGGTACCACTTTATTCGAGACTTAGTTGAGAGGAAGACTGTTAGCCCTGAACATATTGGAACTGATAATCAGCTAGCTGACATCTTCACGAAGGCATTAGATTTCGAGACCTTCTCTCGTTTGAGAAGAGATCTCGGTATGTGCATTTTCTAACCAATGTTGGGTTTTGATGTTGTGACATCTCTTATCAACATCAGTCACAACATCTGTATAATTTTGCATGCATTTTTATCATTCTTTTCATACATAATCATAATGCATTGAGTTTGATTGAAAGTGCAATAAGGTCCTGTATTGAAATAAAAGTGATGGAAAAAGAACCAACCTCTTCAATTGGGTGATTGTGGGACTTGCCCGCAGAAACTGGCTTTCTCCCAAATCCAAAAACAAGAGGTGTTTAACAGCAATTGCTGAAGATTAAAAGATTTAAATCCCTTCAAGGATGAAGAAAATCTGGACTCTAAATGCTCCAATCTTTAAAAATCACCTTCTTGAGAGATCTTGACGTAGTCATTAACTTGGGTTAAGGGGTAAGTTTCCATTGACTTCACCTAAGGCAATGTGTGTTCATAATGTTGTTAGTAATAAAAAGCAACATTGGATCAAGTCACTGAAATCTGAATATGTTTTTATATAATCTTTTAGGTCATGAATTTTAGGCATCCCTTAAGACATTCATACTTTGTGAAAATTCCATCTTGCTGTGCGTTTTGTTTCTTGTGTTTTTGTCTTACTTGGAATCTCTTAATTTTGTTTTGAATTGAGCTAACTAAGTGTTTCAGTGGGGTTAAAATCGGACGGCTGGACAGGTAATAACGAGGTGAATTTGGTGAGTGAAAATTAACATTGCCCAAGATAGATACAAATGTGTTGATGGTTCATAAAAATTCAGCTTTGTTTATCGGCCGATTTTGTAGAATTAAGTTGTGCAATTTTAATTTTGTTTTAATCTAAAAAAGATAAATCGTGGGAAGAGATAATAGGTTGGTATTATGGTCATGTAGCCTAATTTGAGGGGGAGTGGGTTTTCATAAAAAGGAAATAACAAAAATTGTGTTTTGCCCCAAAACCAGCCGGTGAAGTATTTTAGGGATTTTTTTTCCTTTCATATTTATTTTCTCTCTCCTGTTACAACAATCATTTTTTGGGCATAAAACCCTGAAATTTTTTACCGCTTGATTTAAAATCGGGCGGCTGAACAGGTAATAACGAGGAGAATTTGGTGAGTGATAATTTTCATTGCACAAGATAGGTACAATTGTGCTGATGGTTCAATTAATTCAGCATTGTACTTTCGGCCAATTTTGTAGATTAAGTTGTGCAATTGTTTTTTTTAAGGGATAAATCATGGGAAGAGATAATGGGATGGTAATGTGAGCATGTAGCCTAATTTGAGAGGGAGTGGGGTTTTTATAAAAAGGAAATAAAAAATCGTGTTTTGGCCCCAAAATCAGCCGGTGAAGAAATTTAGAGGTTTTTCCTTTTATTTTTACTTTCTCTCTCCTTGTGCAACGGTCACTTTTTGGGCATAAAAACCTGAACTTTTTTTACCGTTTGATCACAATTCCAAAGCCCTCTGCAAATTAATCTCTCAAACCTCCTTATCCCTCTTTAGTCTCTCGATATTTCTCTATCTCCTTGTGTGGTTTTGAGAAATTGCAGGATGACAAGCTCGTCGCCGCCGTCTTCGTCTGTTCCTGAACTGCCTGAAGATGTTCGTCGCTTCGGCGAACAGGTTCCGGCACCCTATCCACGAGTTGGTGGTCTTGATATCCGCGAGGAAATCGGTGGTGGTAGCTCTTCAAACCCACCACTATCAACATCGCCACCGTCCTCGCCGGCGCCGCTTCCCGCACTGTCATTCCAGTTCCGTCACCAATTAACGCCACGCCGGAGGCGCAAGTGTTCCCAGGACAGCCCGGGAACAAAATTGACGTTGATAACCCCCCAGATTTGGCGTTTGTGGATGAAACTTTTGGACGCGTGGGGAATTCTACTCTGAAGAGGTCTACGAGCTTGCGTAACATTCCGCCCGGCGTTGTGCCACCCGCTGTCCCGAAAAGCAAGGCAGGGCCGCGCCGCACCATACCTATCGAACATATGAACCTCAAGGAGGATGTCACCGTGATGTCCGACCCTGATGATGAGGACTTTGTTCCTGCTGCTCCGGTTGAGGGGTTCGAGCCGCCGCCCTCATCTGCCCCGAGTCTGCCGGCGAAGAAGTTTACTCGCCGAAAATAACTTGTGAGTAAGGCCGACAGGAGATCAGGTCAGCCAAAGGTCAAGGTCTCTCCTAAGTCCTCTGCGACTGAGTACTCCTCCCCTCCCTACACCGTGTTGGATTTTATCACCGGGGAGGTGACCAGCTCCGCCAAACTGCCTGCCGATGATCCCTCCTCATCTCCAGTTCATGACAATCAACCAGAGTTTGATACAAGTCTGTTTGATCATTCCCCTGATTCCTCCCCAGATATTCCTCTGCGTGATATTCTTGAAGCTTGCAAGAATGATAAGAAGAAAAAGAAGGCTGCTGCGAAGGACGATGTTGCTAGTCATGTTGGTACCACCTTACCAACATCGCATCGTTCCTCGTCTGTTTCGTCCTCCCGCACTGCCTCTGTTCCCCTTACATCTCATACTACCACGCCGTCTTATTTGGCTGCTTGTAATCACTCTCAGTCATCCACGGGTACTAATACTCTGACACCTGAGCTTGAAGATATGGTGCCATTTTCGGAGTAATTTTTAACAGCTGCGGCTGCCGAGTTGTTTGCTACTTATCAAACTCGCCACATGATTGCTGAGCGTAGAGCTCCAGTTGAACTGTTTGAGTGCCACAACTTGATTGCCTACCTCCAGTAAGGTATATACTCCACAGTCTCCATTGTCGTTCCATTTATCCGGGATATTGTTCTTGAGTTCTATGCAAATTTGCTGCCGTCTATTGTTGATATGAGCTCTGTGAACTATAGAAAAGTGTTTGTGCATGGTAGAGTGTTTGCTTTCACCCCTGATTTAATTGATGAATTATTTGAAACTGAACCACATCGGGGTAATTCTACTGTGGATGATATGGATGAAGTTATTTCCTTTCTGTCTGGTGGTATGGTGCATTCTTGGTTTGAGCAGTTGCCAAGTACTAGGCTTTCATCTCTCTATTCTATTCTGCACAAGGTGGCTATTTACAATTGGGTTCCTTCCAAAAATACTACATGTGTTACTCGGCCTGAGGCCTAGTTTTTGTACAAGCTTGGGAAGGGTATTAAGTTCAGTTTCGGGCAACATGTTTTTGATATTATTACTAAGTTTGCCACATCAAGGTCTGCCGCCTCGTTGTGTTTTCCCTCTTTGATTTTCAGCCTGTTGGAGAATCAAGGATTGGAGCTTCTTCCGGGTGATGTCCTCACTGGTGAAGCGGATTGGTTTGCTTTGCGGGGCCAGCATACTACAGGTGCTAGGGTTATTGATTTGCCTTGGCAGGCTCCTTTCCAGTCTAATGTTGATAGTGATGTTGGGAAGGTTGATCCCAACATGGTCCGACTTTTTGCGCAGCTCCTTCGTGCGCATGTGGCTTCCATTTATTTGCACTTTACTCAGCTACAGGCGCTTCGTGGCTCGCTTTTGGAGGCCCTTTCTCTTTCTGGTCAAAAAGGGGGAGAAGGAGAAGATGCCGCGGACATAGGGGGATAAGATGTTGCTGCTGAGAATGCAGAGGATGTTGACGCTACTGCTGATAAAGATGATGCTGAAGATGCTGTTGCTGCCAAAGCCTTGGCGAGCCTTGCCCAAGAGAAGCGGGGGAAGCGAATTCGCGCTCGTAATAAAGCCTTGAGGAGAATGATGAAACTGTAGAAGAGGACGAGGAAAGAGAGTGGTGAAGGAACTTCGACATCCCCTCGTCGTTCGAAGAGGGTTCGAAGTCAATAAGTTCCTTTTTGGTTTATTCTATTTTGATAAGTGTGTTTTATGAACAATGTTGGTCTGTAATGTTGGTTTGAATTTTAACAACATTGGGTGTTTTGTTTAGGGGGAGTTTTCTAACTAAGGGGGAGTTAGTATTTTATTTTCATTTATGTTTGCGTCGTAGTGTTTTATCCAGAAAGGCAAAAGGGGGAGATTGTTGAGGAATTTATTCTTGACAATAATTCCTATTTTGTTAGTTGCCTTTCTTGGGCACAAAATAAGTTAGGAAACTAGATTTAGGAATATATTGTGTTTCCTAGTTTATGTACAAGACTTTAATTATTCCTAAATTGTGCTTAGGATTTGTTTTTAGGTATTTGCCAAGTTTAGGATTCTAGGATTGTCTATTTAAGACAAAGAATCCTAAAGCTTGTTGGTACGAATTTTAAGCACGGGATTTCGAGAGAAGGACGACGCAAGACGCACGGAAAAGCAAGGAAGAACACGAAGCTACTTGGAGCCATTGATCGAGATTAACAAGCTCTTCGAAGTTGCGTGACCAACGGAGAAGATCTTGCCATTCCGGCAACAAGTATTTAGTATCAAATTTATTGATATTTAGTTTTCATATATTACTTTATATATTTGTATTGAGCGTGAACAAGAAAGTAAAATAGTTTTCGGGTTTGTACAGCTAAGTTCACAAGTACTTTTACTTGTGAACTGAATTTGTTATATCGTGTTCTAATCAATTTATTCCGCTGCATATTTTATATTTTACTCTGGTCGATGTTGCTAACCAGTGTTGTTAAACATTGACTAACAACATCGTTAATCTGAGAATTATTATTAAAACCATAGACCTTCAAATTTTACACTTTCTAATTCTATCATCAACAGATTCTCATCCAATCTTCAACTATTATTGTGGGCACACACTTCTCACCCTCTCTGATCTATTTTTTTTTCTTTTTTTCATCTACGCAACCCCCTTCTTAGCAAAATATAGTTCTCTATGCAATGAAACCACCCATATCTCTTGTTCGTCAACTTCACTTGCCAACTTAACCCCAACCTCTACTCAGTCCCATAGCGACGCATCTCCTCCTTATAACTTTAACCTCCATGATGAACCAGATGAGGAAAACTCTTAGGCAAAGTGTTGAGAAATTAATTCTTGTCAATAATTCTTATTTTGTTATTTACCTTTCTTGGGCACAAAATAAGTTAGGAAACTATATTTAGGAATATATTGTGTTTCCTAGTTTATATTTAAGACTTTATTAGTTTCCTAGATTGTGTTTAGGATGTGTTTTAGGTATTTACCAAGTTTAGGAATTTATGTTTGTCTATTTAAGACAAAGATTCCTAAAGCTTTGTGAGACAGTTTTTACGCACGGGAAATTCAAGGAAGACGCACGACGAGCAAGAAAGAAGAACACGAAGAACTACTTGGAGCCATTGATCGAGATCAACAAGCTCTTCGAAGTTGCGTAACCAACGGAGAAGAACTTTTCATTCCGGCAACAAGTATTTAGTATCAAGTTTATTGATATTTAGTTTTTATATACTACTTCATATTTGTGTATTGAACGTGAACAAGAAAGTAATATAGTTTTCGGGTTTGTACACCCAAGTTCACAAGTATTTACTTGTCAACTAATTTGTTCAATCGTGTTCTTATTGTTTTATTTCGCTGTATATTTTATATTTTACTCTGGTTGATGTTGCTAACCAGTGTTTTTAAACATTGACTAACAACATCGTAAATCTGAGAATTATTCTTAAAACCATAGACCTTCAAATTTTACAATTGACATCTAGAGCGGGTTACTTAACCTCTTAAGTATTGATCCTTATTTTTTAGGTGCTATGGACGCTCAAGGCAACCCGAGGCCTGCAATCCTTAATGGTGAGAATTATTCTCTCTGGAAACAGAGAATGAGATGGCATTTGAAAAGCATTGACGAGCGTGTGTGGAAAACTGTCCTCATTGGATGGGAAAAGCCACGTGTCACGGATGGCGAGGGCGACACCATGCCCAAAAAGAAGGAAGACTGGACTGCTGATGAAGCAACTGCTGCGAATTGGAGCTCCAAATGCATTAACACCTTGTGTGGCTATGTAGATGCAAGCTATTACCGTATCATCAAGAATTGCGAGTCAGCAAAAGATGCATGGGACGCACTCCAAAGGTTGTGTGAAGGAACTTCAAGCGTGAAGAAATCCAGATTAAGAATGCTCATGTCCACTTTCGAGACTATGAGAATGGATGAGAAAGAGTCAATCATGGACTACTCCATAAGATTGTCAGAAATAACGGAAGAGTGCAGAGAGCTTAGTGAGGCCATAACTAATTCCCGTCTTGTAGGAAAATTGCTGAGATCCATTTCGAAGAAATATAGCATGAAGGTGGTGGCCATAGAAGAATACAAAGATGTTACCTTAGTTGGAAACCTCAAGCAATACGAGATGGAACACGTTAGCTCTAGCTCGAAAGAGAAGAATGTTGGTTTTTCTTCCGATTCAATTGCAGTCGATGATGAAGATGACGAAGAGTTCGATTTTAATGGGATTATTAAAAAGATGGAGTCGAATACTCTCGGAGAAGATGAACTGGCCTTTGTGACTCAACGCTTCAACAATTTCTTGAAGAAAAAGAACAATCTTGGAAGCTCAAATTTAAAGAACAGGCCACAGACATCTACTCCAAAGTTTACTGGACGTGCTCTTCCCTGATCTCAGTCCAAAACTTCAATTCACAATGTGTCCAGTTCAACAAAACCACTCAACGAGATTCAATGCCACGAATGCAAAGGTTGGGGACATTACAAGAAAGAGTGTCCCAACACTCTTAGAAAGAAAAGCATGGTCGCTAATGATTTCACCGAGGATTTTAATGATTCTGAGTCGACTGATCCTATTCCATCTTTATTCTCCCATGTTGTGTGGGACGACGATGTCCATGTTGGTTTGCTTGCAGACACCATCGTGTGTCTGAATGCCGAGACCACTGATTATTATGAGGAATACGAGCAGCTGAGTGTTGACCACCAGAAATTGTTTGTCAGTTGGAGTAAACAGGTACTCAAGGCCAAAGAGCTCGAAAAAGAAGTATAGAAGCTATCCAAAGAAAAGGAAGATCGGCTCGACATTATTGTCTGATTGGAAACATCTCTCACCAAGAAGGACGATGAACTGGAAAAGATGAAGAACGAACTGACCACTGTTCGAGGAACCATTTTAAATCTGAATAAAGGTAAGGCAAAGTTGGATGAAATCTTGGAGATTATCTTCCCAGAGTCCTCAAAGCATGGAATAGGTTTCAAGCCGAGTCAGCCAACGAATGTTCCAAGTCAAGAACAGAAATCTTCCAAACATCACAAAAAGAGAAGAAGACAGTACGTGTGCCATTATTGTGGAGAACCAGGGCACATCGGGCCCTTTTGCTGGAAGATCATTGGAGAGAAAATACACTTTAAGAGAACCAGTGTGGCTGATAAATCCCATGTTAGTAACCGCGCTACCAACATCAATACCAACATCAGGTTCAAACAAGTGTGGGTCAAGAAAAACAGCATCAGGTGTAATATGATCCATACCTCCCTGAAGTCTCATGTCCCTGGAGCCTGGTATTTTGATAGTGGATGCTCGAAGCATATGACAGGCTCAGAAGAATTTCTTTCCAACATTGTCAGATTTAGAGGTGGAAAAGTGAAGTATGGAGGAGGCGCAAATTGCCAAATCTTTGGCCAAGGGACTCTCCATGTTCCTTGCGTTGTAACACTGGAAAATGTGCTGCTAGTAGAAGGACTTACTGCAAATTGATCATCATAAGTCAATTGTGCGATGGCTGTTTTAGCGTCAAATTCAACCGTGAAAAGTGTGAAGTCTATGATGAGAATGGACAGTGCATTCTCACGGGCAAAAGAACCTCAGATAATTGCTACCAAATTCAAAGTTATTCTTTTTGCAAATTGTCCCAATTTAGTGATGCGGAGATGTGGCATCAAAAGCTTGGACATGTCAACTACAAGATGATGGACATGTTAGACAAGGAAGAAGCTGTGAGTGGACTGCATAAGCTCAACACCAAGATCATTCCGGTGTGCGAGGCATGCCAGAAAGGAAAAAAGGTCAGGGTGCCACATCAAGTCCAACAAAGTCTCACTAGATCATCTTGCTTTAAATTGCTTCACATGGATATCATGGGACCACTTGAGGTTGAGAGCCTTTGTGGTAAGAGGTATGTATTCGTTATTGTTGATGATTTTTCTAGGTTTATTTGGGTAGAATTTCTAAAAGAAAAACCTGAAACTTTTGAGGCTTTCAAAAAACTTGCAAAGAAGCT
>BMAC01001186.1:89632-115345 GCA_014905375.1 Phtheirospermum japonicum | reverse complement strand
ACCGCCTTTAAATCCACCGCCGTAAATTTTTACGGCGGTTTTTCAAAACCGCCGTAAAAAAACAGGATTTAACGGCGGTTCTCAGTGAGATTTAACGTCGGTTTTATAACCGCCGTAAAGTGTTAAGTTTACGGCGGTTTTAGAAACGCCATTAATTGGTGCACTTTTATATCGGCTTTTAGAACTGACGTTAATTTAGTGTACTTTTTACGTCGGTTTTTAAAAAATACCTTCTAGAAAGTAGTAAAAAATTTTCAAAAAAAATAAAAATGGAAGCAGGTGCACCAAAATTAAATAAAAGCAGGAAATTGATTATGCTATTATTTAAGCATACAAGTGCAAAACTACAATATACAAATCTCACAAGTATAGAGAATCTGAGTAATTATCAAGTTTCATAATAGTTACATAATATCTGAAGAATATATAATATGCTAAAAATTAAACATATATCCCCGAGTCATCGAACTTCAAAAGAGCCGATGCTTCTTCTTGTGTGTTCTTATGGGAACCTCCGGCAAATAACGGACAAATAAATTAATCTGTATCCAAAATCGAATGATGCCAAAAACAGAGGGCCAAAACCCAATGAAGTTTAAGTAAATGAGTCAACTGACCATTTGTGCCAAAATCCAAAACCGCCTTAAAAACCCTGTTCTGTAGTAGTGAAAATGCCACTGGGCAAAACTGTGAAGCTGTCTCTAGACGATGTTGGTAAGGGTGTTGATAACACCATGTATAGAAGTATGATAGGGAGTTTGTTGTATTTGACAGCAAGTAGACCAGATATTATGTATAGTGTGTGCTTATGTGCTAGATATCAGTCTAATCCAAAAGAGTCACACTTGAAAGCTGTTAAAAGAATTATAAGATACATTGCTGGTACAACTGAACTAGGTGTATGGTACATGATCGACGAATTCTCGACACACTATTTCAGAATCCGTCTCCGCAAGAGTATGGAGCCGGTTGTAGGGCGGCGAGTTCTTCCCGAGTCGTGTATCTCGAGGATGGATGCTATCGGCTTATCGGTTTCTTATTTGCTCTTATTGTCGATTGAAATTAAACAAATCTAAACTAGGAAAGCAGTAGTCATTGATTTCGTTTGAGTTTTTATAACTAAACTTTAAATTGAAATAGAAGTTTTAAAAGCATTAAAATGTGAAAAGGGAATTAAAGCTTATTTAAAAATGATTAATCTAAACTACCTAACTAAGAAAGCTTATAATTTGAATTAAGGAAAAGGGAGGGAAAATTAAAGTCTTATTATTTGAAAAAGTCAACAATATTAATTTAGCAAAAATCAATGTTTTAAAAAGGAAGATTTTATAAAACTTCTAAAAACTTAGAAATTGATCTAAACAACTAAACAACTTAAAAGTATAAGTTCAAAAGCTAGAAAGCTATAAATTGAAAGTGGAAGTTTTGGAAATCAAAAATAACAAATAAACTATGATCCAAGCATTAACACAAGATTAAAAGAAATAACATGAAAACAAAACTATATTAATAGAAAG
Organism: Phtheirospermum japonicum; assembly: GCA_014905375.1. NCBI lineage: Eukaryota > Viridiplantae > Streptophyta > Magnoliopsida > Lamiales > Orobanchaceae > Phtheirospermum > Phtheirospermum japonicum. The sequence goes on along the minus strand of BMAC01001186.1, from coordinate 113,828 downwards.
ATATTACCAAACATATGAGTCCACAAAAGTTTGAAAAGGAAAGTTCAAATCTCAACAATGGAAATGGCAACTTGAAGGATAAAGGCTTCAACAACTAGCTAAAGAAGATCTAACACTTAACTAAACTATTACTAAATACTCGGAATTAATACATAAATAAAATGGAAAAGGAAAATGTGAAGAAGAGTTTTTGGGAGCAAAATCCCTGAACCAGAGATCTGCTGCCAGTTGATAGTTGAAATAAGGTGACGTTCCTACCTTATCAACCACGCAGGGGCAAAATCGTCCAGAAGCAGCAAAAATCTGCTTTTCAGTTGATCGACTGTAAAGGATTCGATCGACAGGCAGTCGATCGGTCAAGTCGCCTGTCGATCGACTGCACTGTCAAAACGGCCAGAAGCCCTGGAATCCAGTCGATCTTGGGGGGTTCCAGTCGATCGACTGCAGTCGATCGGCCACGTCGGCAGTCGATCGACTGCGTCGTCCAAAATGGCCAAAGTCCCTGGAATGCAGTCAATTTTGGGAGTTCAGTCGATCGACTAGAAAGGCAGACGATCGACTGCACTTCCAGTTGGTTGACTGGATTGCTGTACCCGGCTCGATTTCTCGTTCTTTTTACGTTCGCCAGTTTATCGAGCCTCGTCCGTTGCGCTTCCTTACTTGTTCGTCCATAACCGAGTCGAGTGAAAACGATCCCAAACGAGCGCGGGCCCCACTTGGACGTCCTACGGCCAAGAGAAAAATGAAAGAGTGAAAAACTACGATAACTAATAGTAAAACGTACAAAAACTAAGAAAACCTAGAAATAAGGAAAAATGGCCAACTCGACTCCTAAAATACCTAAAAGCAAGCGAAACACACGCAACGTGATACAAAAACGGTAACAAAAATATGTACAAAAATATGCAAATCAACCACCCCACACTTAGAATGGTTGCTTGTCCTCAAGAAAAACTAACGTAAAATTGCAAAACTACCCCCGACCAACCCTAAACTAATGCACAAAAGTTAAATTGAGACGATGTACGCTACGTTGCTTGTTAGCTTCGGCTAAAAGGACGACAATGTGCTTTGTTAAGGAAATTTAGATCGACTTCCGAACCCTAAAAGAACTTAAGCAATTCACCAAGTCGGCCCCCCCGTCCTTGCCCCGGCTAAGGTCTATCCACGCTCTAACCGTTAATCGGCTCCCTACTAGCCAAGATCAATTACACCTCTCTTTACAAATATATACTAAAAATCGGAAAAAAGGAAAAACGTGCTACTCAACAACTTCAAGGATTTATAACGTATCCTTGTTTATTCGTCTCTTTTTTTATTTTCCTTTTTCTTTTTCACTTTATATATATATATATATTTTTTTGGTACCACAGACGTAAGGTACTTAAATAGCAAAAAAATGAAAATACGAAGCTTTCAACGACTCCGATCATTCGTTGCTACTAGCAACTTACAAAACTCTCGATCGAGCACGTGGAGCAATTGACTACTCCAAATTACAGAACAAAACCCTATAGAGAGTGTTTGATGACGAGGGCTAGTCGAGGTACTAGTTCTAAACGAGCACAAGGATAGCACGAAACTAAAACCGAACGGAGATCCCAACAAGTTAAACCACCTAAGTCCACTAAATTCGATCAAAAATCTAAACACCCTAACAAATCATCAAAAAACCGCATCCCTTCGCCAAGGGTCCAAGCAATAATAGCACACACGTTACTCAAATTAAAAAAAGCAAGCATTCGACAAAATTAAAAACCTAGGACGAACTCTAACCACCCCACACTTAAAACCTAGCAATGTCCTCATTGCGTATTTAAGCGAAGAAAAGCAGTAAAAAGGTGTAGGGAAAAAAGAACGCCCCTATGTCCAAGCTTGTGTCGTCCTAGTTGTATAAAGGTCGTCGCCGGGAGCCGAGGCAAGCAACAAGATATCTACAAGGTAAGGTAAGGCTGGAAAATTTGCACAAAAATAAACTATTTACAAAAGCGAAAATCTTTTTGAGTTTTTGAAATTCCTATTTTATTTGGATTTTTTTTAATTTGTTTTATATTGTGAGAATATATTCAAATGAAATGAAATTAAAATATATACAAAAACGAAAGCAATTTTTTTTTAAATACAAGAGTCGAGATGAGAAATAAAAGAACATAATCGAAAGATAAACAAAATAACAAAAGAAAACAATAAACAAATAAAATAAACAAAGGATAGTATAGGAGTTTAACGACGTCTCCTAAGTCGGGGACGGAGGGTCGCGTCCTCGTCTTCCTCTTTCTCCTTGTCCTCGTTTTCGCCCTCGCCACCGTCATTGTCGTCGTCATCGTCCTCGATCCGAGGCATCCGACTCTCGACCAAAAGGAGCCGGCTATGGAGGCCACGAAAAGCTTGGTCGTTTCTTGCCTGCCCCTCGTCGAGCCGGTCGAAACGGGTGTTGAGCTGGTCAAAACGGGAAAACACAGCCTGTTGGAAATCATTCCAACCCATCTCGGGACCCGAGCCGGTGCTCGGGCCTCCGTACTGCGGGATTGCCGCTTAGCTTGTGCTCGCTCTGAAATGCACGCCCGAACTGGTGTTCGAGATGTCGCCGGCCTCGCCTTGTTCATTGCCCCGGTGGCGTTGGCGTCCAGTGTTTGGGTTCGCCGGGATTTTCGGTGTTTTGAACACCAACTCCAAAAGATCGACCTTTCCCATATTGGCCACCTCGGCCTCGAACCCGAAGTAACGGGCAAGAACAGTGATCATCGGCCCCATGCCGACTCGGGTAAGGCTTCCTCCCCTCATCTTCCGAATCCCTCGAATCTGTCCACAGATAAACGGGAAAAATGGGACCTGATGTCCATTGCATAGGCACCAAAGCACGTATAGCTCGTGATGGGTGAGGTTGGTGCTCTCGTGCTTTCCCATCAGGACGTGGGCAAAGAATTGGTAGGCCCCAAGCAATACCAAGTCGACGATTGCCGAAGCCGAGTATCGATCTCTGGTACTACGTCCGCCCGTAATACTTCCCCAAAATTCCTCCGGACTAAAACCGTGTAGCTGTGTGGAAGAAAAATTTTGACAATTAAGCCCGAACACCTCTTAGAGCACCCATTGATCGATCCGGTGCTCAATTCCCCCAAAACTGACATTAAAACCCACGTCGTCGGTTTCCTGGTATGTGGTGAAGAACTCGAGCACTAGCTCCCGATAAGCCGGTGCCCAGAAAGACGCGAACATTCGGCCGTTCATTGCATCGATGAAATGAAGCAATCGTGTGCCGAACCCGTCAAAGTCCCCGTTCGCCACCCACTCGTCCAATAGCTCGATATTGACGAAGCGCGGGGTAGCGAAATGTCGCAGAGATAGATTATGAAAAAGTTCCCCCTCGTATGTGGAGTAGATGGGGAAGGGGGCACCGTAAACTCCGACGATATTGGGATTTTGGGGCTCGTTGAAAATGTCATCATCGGAGTAGCCGTCCACTCTAAAAGGGGGAAATATGGACGAAAGTAGAAGGATTTTGAATTGGAGGGTTCCAAGAATCGAAAGGACCGAAGAACAATGGAAAAACGGGAAAAATTCAAACCAAACGTTCACTGGGGCATTTCATCGAACACTTGGTGGGCAAGCTTTTTGAGTATGAAAACAAATGAAGTTGGCTCCCAAATCCTACCCAATAATGCAACCAACAATAACAAACCTCCCCAAAAGATTGTTTAAGCAAATTACCTCGAAGAACTGGTTCAAAAATGGAACGAAAAACCGAGCTATTCCCAAGGAGGTTTTGAATTGAGAGCGGAAGAGAAAAATGGAACTTCCCGCTAAAATACGAGATGTGGAAAGAAAGTATCGCTGGTAGTCGATCGACGTAAATCGTTTTTTTTATATATATTTTTCGCCCTTCTTCTCTCTTTTTTTTTGTGTTCGGCCAACTGGATGTGAGTTGGGGGGGGATCGACTGCCTCTTTATAAAATTCGCTGGGCTCTGGGCAGTCGATCGACTGCCCCTTGCAGTGGATCTACTTCTCTTGTCAAAATCTTAAAAATTTTTAGAATCCAGTCGATTCCACCGTTTCAGTCGATCGTCCTTCAGTCGATCGACTGGCTATCGATCACCATGTTCCCAGTCGATCGACTGATCTTGCCAAAAAGCTTGAAAATTTCTGGAATCCAGTCTATTTGAACCTGTCAGTCGATTGGGCAGTCGATCGACTACATACCAGTCAATTGACTAGGTATGCAGTCAATCGACTGCATTCCAGTAGCCAACCTCCATTTTCGATCCTCTTTTCTCTCAAGACTCCAGGATTGAACCTACACAAACCCAAAAACTCAAATTAATACTACTTAAGGATAGAATATACACAGACTTACAAGAAAAACAAGAAAGGGTTAGAAAGTCGTGGGTTGCCTCCCACGGAGAGCGTATGGTTAACGTCGTTCGCTCGACGATCCTGGTTCGACGATCAAGATCCCGTCGGGGGCAAGTCTCAGGTCCTCCTCCTCTACGATCACTGGCTCGAGAGCTTTTGTTTGCAACATGCCATGCAGTAAGGTTTGACTCGGGCACCATTCACTTGGAATCGATCGTCCGTCTTTGGGTCGATTAACGTTACGGCCCCAAATGGGGATATCTTCTCGATTTTGAAAGGCCCGCTCCATTTGGACATAAGTTTCCCGGGAAACATGGCAAGACGAGTATTATAAATGAGTACTTGCATTCCCTCCTCCAACTCTTTCGGTACAAGCTTCTTATCGTGGAGTATCTTCGTCTTTTCCTTGTACAAACGGGCATTATCAAATGCATTGTTTCGTAATTCTTCGAGCTCCTCAAGTTGGAGTTTTCTCTCTTCGCCGGCCTGCTTCAAATCAAGGTTGCACGCTCGGATGGCCCACCACACTCGATGCTCCATTTCCACCGGTAGATGGCATGACTTTCCATACACTAGACGATAGGGACTCATTCTTATAACCGTCTTATAGGCTGTACGGACGGCCCACAAGGCATCAGTGAGCTTCATTGACCAGTCCTTCCTATTTGGTTGCACAGTTTTTTCGAGAATATTTTTGATTTGGCGATTACTTTTCTCGACCTGCCCGGCCGTTTGCGGATGGTAAGGGGTAGAAACCTTGTGCACAACTCCATAATTTTTCAACATAAGCTCAAGTAGTTTGTTGTTGAAATGCTTTCCACCATCGCTGATTAGCACCCTCGGAACTCCGAATCGGCTGAATATGTTACTCCGAACGAACCTCACTACTGTATCGCTATCATTCCTCCTTGCTGAAATTGCTTCTATCCATTTAGATATGTAATCCACCGCGACCAATATATACTCGTACTTGTGAGACTTCGGGAAGGGACCCATGAAGTCGATCCCCCAGACATCGAAGATCTCGACGGACAAGTTATACGTCATTGGAATCTCATTCCGCTTCCCGATACTACCCGTCCGTTGGCATCGATCGCACCTCTGACAATTCTCGTGAGGATCCTTGAAAAGAGTGGGCCAATATAAACCCGATTGAAGAACTTTGTATGCGGTCTTTTGGCCACCGAAATGCCCTCCGACTAGATGATCATGGCAATGTGTCAATATCTCCTCTTTTTCCTCGTCCGGAATGCACCTTCTCAACATACCATCCTTCCCGATTCTGAACATAAGAGGGTCATCCCACTAATAACCTCGACATGTGGCAAGAACCTCCTCCTCTCGTGGTGAGACAGGTCCGGACGGAGCACCTCACTAGGAAGGTAGTTAGTAATATCGGCATACCATGGTGTGACGAACACACCGAAGAGATTCTCGTGAGCTTCGTTTTCTCCGATGAGTGGGGACTCTTTCTCTCCATTCCCGACCTCCAAACGAGAGAGGTGGTGGGCTACTACGTTCTCGCACCCTTTTCTATCCCCGATCTCTACATCGAACTCTTGAAGTAGAAGTATCCACCGGATTAGCCTCGGCTTCGCTTGAGGCTTGTTGAAAAGATTTCGTAGTGCCGCATGATCGCTATGTATAATCACCCTTGACCCAACGATATATGACCAAAACTTCTCAAGCGAGTAAACCACAGCAAGTAGCTCCTTTTCGGTGGTTGTGTAATTTCTTTGTGCGTCATTGAGCATAAGACTTGCGTAGTAGATGACCCGGAGGAGTTTGTCAACTCGTTTCCCCAGGACGGCCCCCACCACTTCGTTCGACGCATCGCACATTATTTCGAACGGGAGAGACCAATCCGGAGCTATCACCACGGGAGCTGAGGTCAAACTTTTCTTCAATGAATCGAACGCCGCTAGACAAGTATCATCGAACACAAACGTAACGTCGACGCTAAGAAAATGACACAAGGGGTGGCTAAGCTTCGAGAAGTCCTTAATGAACCTCCGATAGAATCCCGCATGACCGAGGAAGCTTCGCACTCCCTTCACGTTGATCGGTGGGGGAAGTTTCTCAATCACTTCGATCTTTGACTTGTCGACCTCGATTCCTTTAGACGACACCACATGCCCCAAAACTATCCCACTTCTCACCATGAAGTGGCTTTTCTCCCAACTCAAGGTAAGGTGGTTCTCTACACATCTCTCCAAAACACTTGACAAATGGTCAAGACACTCGTCGAAAGTAGAGCCGTAAATAGAAAAATCATCCATGAAAACCTCCATATACTTGTCGAGCATGTCGGAGAAAATCAAGATCATGCATCGTTGAAAGGTGGCGGGTGCATTGCACAAACCGAAGGGCATGCGTCGGAAAGCATATGTGCCAAAAGGGCACGTGAACGTCCTCTTGGGTTGGTCTTCCGACGAGATAGCGATTTGGTAGTATCCCGACAATCCATTGAGGAAACAATACGAATGATGCCCCGCGAGCTTGTCCAACATTTGGTCAATGAACGGGAGTGGAAAGTGGTCCTTCTTGGTGGAGGCATTGAGCTTTCGGAAGTCTATACACATTCGCCATCCGGTGGTTACACGAGTCGTCACATGCTCGCCCCGTTCATTCTCAATAACGGTTATTCCGCTCTTCTTTGGCACCATGTGGATTGGGCTCACCCATTCACTATCCCCGACCGAGAATATTAAACCTTCGGCTACAAGTTTCAATATCTCACCCTTCACAACCTCCATCAAGTTCGGGTTCAGTCGTCGTTGGCACTCCCTTGATGGTTTCACTCCATCTTGAAGGATAATTCGATGCATACAAGTGGAGGGGCTTATCCCCTTGATATCACCAAGGCTCCACCCTATCGCCTTCTTGTTATTTTTCAAGACTTCCACCAATCGTGCCTCGTCTCTCGGGGAAAGTTCGGTGTAAATGATCACGGGTTTTATCTCTCCACTTTCCAAGTAAACGTATTTGAGATGGCTCGCAAGGGTCTTGAGCTCCGGTTTTGGCATAAGGGCCGATTCTATGCTTGATATCTCAAATATTTCTACCACCCCCTCCGATCGAAGCGCTAGCCACTCGTCGTCCTCAACATTCTCGTTCACAACCTCCCGAGCGGCTTCCTCAACTAGTTCTTGTATCGGGTCGATCATAGCACAATTGGCATGAAAGGAGGGAGGCGGAATGACTCCCAAGTCGTGGATCGAGAAATTCACTGTATCTCCCAGAACCGAGAAAGATAACTTCCAATTTTTCACATCGATCAAAGTGTTTGTCGTGGCCATGAAGGGCCGTCCAAGTAAGATAGTATGTTCTCGGCCTTCGTTGCTCACCTCCCCGACGTCCAATATAACAAAATCTACAGGCACGACGAGGCTCCCAACCTGTACCAAAACATCTTCGACCATGCCCTTTGGGTATCGGACTGATCGGTCATCCAGTTGCAAACACATTCTCGTCTCCTTGAGATCGCCCAACTCCAACTGCTTAAAGATAGAGTAGGGCATCAAGTTGATTCCCGCACCGAGGTCTAGCATCCCTCGTGTCTCTTTTCCATTTCCGAGGGTAATTTTGATACAAAAACTCCCCGGATCACCTTCTTTATGTGGGAGAGAATTGCTATAGGCAATGCTTTCCGCGTTCGATATGCATATCTTTTTATTCTCCTCGAATCGGCGTTTCTTAGATGTTAGTTCCTTGAAGAACTTCGTGTAAGCGGGAATATTTCGGATTATGTCGAGCAAAGGAAGGTTTATGTTGACCTTCGATAACATCTTATACAATTCAAGAAACTGAGCGTCTTGCTTCGTAGGGCGGACGCGTCTTGGGTATGGAATAGGAGGTCGGTATGGTGCCGCGGACTTATGTAATCCCCCGTTAGCCTGGGACCCCTTCGCCTCACCACTAGAGAGTGATGTGGGGGAGCTAGGAGCGGCTACGGGCTCGTTCGAATTTGGAATAACACGATCTTCTTGAACACTTGTTGAAGGTCCGTCGTCGGGTAGGGCGACCTTGTTGTCTACCACCTTGCCAATTCGGAGAATGGTCACGGCTTGAGCTTGGGCCGATTGACTTGGTAGCTTGTCCTTGTCCTGTGCTCGTCTTAGTTCGTTGACATCCGTAGCCACTTGCCCCATTTGCGTCTCCAAACTCAAGATCCGTTTGCTTAGCTCGGTTAAGATGGATTCGATGTTCGATTGTCGTGGTATCGAATTGTCTTGGGGAGCCAGGAACGGTGCTTGATGAGGCGGAAAGGGTGGTGGCCGTGCATTGAACGGGGCTTGAGGACTTGGTTGTTGCATCGGAAGCCCAGGTGGCATTTGAGCTTGGGATGTGTCACCATATCTAAAGTTAGGATGGTCCCTTCGCACATATTGATTTCCGTGTCGATAGGCTTGGTACCCTTGAACCGGATATTCTTGCTCGTTGTATCCAACTCCCGGGCACGCACTCGCTCCATGACCCGAGATGCCACATGCGAGGCACATCTCCATCGATCCCGAGAATGGTTGGATGAGGGAGGCTACTTGGCTTTCTAGTTCGGCAATCTTACGGGCCCACTCGGGCTCCTCTTTTGTCGAGACCTCTTTCACGTGCTCCTTTCGTTCCAAAATACTCATGCGATGATCGTCGGCGGCCATGTTAACAAAGATGTCGTATATTTCTCTCGTCGAGCGGCCAGTTAAGTTCCCTCCGGCGGCATTGTTCACCATGCGCTTTGATGCGAACGCCAATCCGTTATAGAAGAACTGATTCAAGAAATCGCCGGTAAACCGATGGTGCGGGCATTTAGTAAGGTATCCTTTGAATCGCTCCCATGCCTCGTAGAAAGTTTCGTCGCTCTCTTGTCGGAATGAGGCAATCTTAGCTTGAAAGTCGACCGTCTTCTCTTGAGAATAGTATTCCTCCATGAATCGTTCGGTTACCATATCCCAATTGGTAAGGAAGTCGGACGGCAATGTCATGAGCCAATCAACGGCCTTGTCCTTCATCGTGTACGGGAAACATCTCATCTTTATTTGGTCGATATGAATTCCTTGGCGCGGAAAGCTCGACACCGTATAGGAAAAGATACGTAGGAATTGCAGAGCGTCCTCTTGCGGTAAGCCGTGGAACGTGGGTAGTCGGTTTAGGTCTATTTGCCGCAAATCGTATTCGAGAGCCTCGGGGATCAATCGTATACAAGAGGAGAAGTCGCCCATGTACGGCCTCGACACCTCCTTGATACTATTGGTAGGACCCCCGTCGGGGGTGGCGAAAGGGTGACCTCCGATATCACGAACGGCATACGGGTTTTCGTTGACGGCGGGCGCTCGTGGAAAATCTTGAGGTATCGGGTTTCGGAATTGAGGCACGGGCCCGGCCGGATGCGGGAATCGTGGCTCGTGCCCGTGGGGGGCGTAGTGTGGACCTTGATGAAACTGCCTCGGGACTTGGAACGGCGGTTGATACGGGTACGGCGGCCTTTCGATGATCGGATCTTGGTAGGGCGTCCCGTGGAATTGAGGATTTGAACTTTGGGGGTCTTGGTTCGTAAAACCATTTCCCTCTTGGTCAAATGTCGTCGCAAAGACGGGTTGTGGGTCTGGAAGAGCCGCGGCTTGAGCTTACGGCGCGGGACCAGTCGATACTTGCGGTGGCGGAACCCCTTGGTTGTCGTGGGCAGGGGCAGGAGGCATCGGGTTTTCGAACGGAGTGGCCATAGTTTGCTCCTCTATCACCGATGATAATAAGGGAGGTAATGGGACGTCGGACGTGTCTCGCCTTGAAGCGGCTCGTGCGTCTCGTCGCAACCTCTCGGGGTTCGGCAAGAATGGAGTCAACTCCTGTCTGAGCGATCGCCTACCTTGCATACACAACAACAACAAAAGGTTACGCGTATCGAATGTAAAATAATTAACTAACTACTATTTACAATAGCAATAAGAGTAATCAAGAACGCCATTGGCCTTAATCCATCCCCGGCAACGGCGCCAAGTTTTTGATCGATGAATTCTCGACGCACTATTTCAGAATCCATCTCCGCAAGAGTACGGAGCCAGTTGTAGGGCGGCGAGTTCTTTCTGAGTCGTGTCTCTCAAGGATGGATGCTATCGGCTTATCAGTTTCTTATTTTCTCTTATTGTCGATTGAAATTAAACTAATCTAAACTAGGAAAGCAGTAGTCATTGATTTGGTTTGAGTTTTTATAACTAAACTTTAAATTGAAATAGAAGTTTTAAAAGCATTAAAATGTGAAAAGGGAATTAAAGCTTATTTAAAAAACGATTAATCTAAACTAGCTAACTAAGAAAGCTTATAATTTGAATTAAGGAAAAGGGAGGGAAAATTAAAGTCTTATTGTTTGAAAAAGTCAACAATATTAATTTAGCAAAAATCAAAGTTTTAAAAAGGAAGATTTTATAAAACTTCTAAAAACTTATAAATTGATCTAAACAACTAAGCAACTTAAAAGCATAAGTTCAAAATCTAGAAAGCTATAAAATGAAAGTGGAAGTTTTGGAAATCAAAAATAACAACTAAACTATGATCCAAGCATTAACACAAGATTAAAAGAAATAACATGAAAACAAAACTATATTAATAGAAAGATATTACCAAACATATGAATCCACAAAAGCTGGAAAAGGGAAGTTCAAATCTCAACAATGGAAATGGCAACTTGAAGGATAAAGGCTTCAACAACTAGCTAAAGAAGATCTAACACTTAACTAAACTATTACTAATTACTCGGAATTAATACATAATTAAAATGGAAAAGGAAAATGTGAAGAAGAGTTTTTGGGAGCAAAATCCCTGAACCAGAGATCTGCTGCCAGTTGATAGTTGAAATGAGGTGACGTTCCTACTTTATCAACCACGCAGAGGCAAAATCGTCCAGAAGCAGCGAAAATCAGCTTTTCAGTCGATCGAATGTAAAGGAGTCTATCGACAGGCAGTCGATCGGTCAAGTCGCCTGTCGATCGACTGCGCTGTCAAAATGGCCAGAAGCCCTAGAATCCAGTCGATCTTGGGGGGTTCCAGTCGATCGACTGCAGTCGATCGGCCACGTCGGCAGTCGATCGACTGCGTCATCCAAAACGGCCAAAGTCCCTGGAATGCAGTCGATTTTGGGAGTTCAGTCGATCGACTAGAAAGGCAGTCGATCGACTGCACTTCCAGTCGGTCGACTGGATTGCTGCACCCAGCTCGATTTCTCGTTCTTTTTACGTCCGCCAGTTTATCGAGCCTCGTCCGTTGCGCTTCCTTGCTTGTCCGTCCATTCCTGAGTCGAGTGAAAACGATCCCAAACGAGCGCGGGCCACGCTTGGACGTCCTACGGCCAAGAGAAAAACGAAAGAGTGAAAAACTACGAAAACTAATAGTAAAACGTACAAAAACTAAGAAAACCTAGAAATAACAAAAAACGGTCAACTCGAATCCTAAAGCACCTAAAAGCAAGTGAAACACACGCAACGTGATACAAAAACGGTAACAAAAATATGTACAAAAATATGCAAATCAATACACAAAAGATACTGGTACTGAACTTATAGGGTACACTGATTCGGATTGGGCTGGAGATGTGGTAGATAGAAAGAGTACTACTGGGGGATATTTTTTTTCTGGGTAATAACCTAATTTCTTGGTACAGCAAAAAGCAAAATTGTATTTCTCTTTCTACAGCTGAAGCCGAGTACATTGCAGCTGGAAGTACGTGCACACAATTACTGTGAATGAACCAAATAATTGAAGACTACGGTCTCCACAGTAGTATCTTGACGGTGTTTTGTGAAAATTCCAGTGCCATTGACATCTCCAAAAATCCAGTCCAACATTCTCGAATCAAACACATTGACATAAGGTACCACTTTATTCGAGACTTAGTTGAGAGGATGATTGTTAGCCTTGAACATATTGGAACTGATAATCAGCTAGCTGACATCTTCACGAAGGCATTAGATTTCGAGATCTTCTCTCGTTTGAGAAGAGATCTCGGTATGTGCATTGTCTAACCAATGTTTGTTTGTGATGTTGTGACACCTCTTATCAACATCAGTCACAACATCTGTATAATTTTGCATGCATTTTTATCTTTCTTTTCATACATAATCATAATGCATTGAGTTTGATTGAAAGTGCAATAAGGTCCTGTGTTCCATAAAAGTGATGGAAATAAGAACCAACCTCTTCAATTGGGTGATTGTGGGACTTGCCCACAGAAACTGGCTTTCTCCCAGGTCCAAAAACAAGAGGTGTTTAACAGCAATTGTTGAAGATTAAAAGATTTAAATCCCTTCAAGAATGAAGAAAATCTGGACTCAAAATGCTCCAATCTTTAAAAAATCACCTTCTTGAGAGATCTTGATGTAGTCATTAACTTAGGTTAAGGGGTAAGTTTCCATTGACTTCACCTGAGGCAATGTTGGTTCGTAATGTTGTTAGTAATAAAAAGCAACATTGGATCAAGTCACTAAAATCTGAATATGTTTTTGTATAATCTTTTAGGTCATCAATTTTAGGCATCCATAGGACATTCATACTTTGTGAAGATGCCATCTTGCTGTGCGTTTTGTTTCTTGTGTTTTTGTCTTACTTGAAATCTCTTAATTTTTTTTTGAGTTGAGCTAACTAAGTGTTTCAGTGGAGTTAAAATCGGACGTCTGGACAGGTAATAACGAGGTGAATTTGGTGAGTGAAAATTAACATTGCCCAAGATAGATACAAATGTGGTGATGGTTCATAAAAGTTCAGCTTTGTATTTCGGCCGATTTTGTAGAATTAAGTTGTGCAATTTTAATTTTATTTTAATCTAAAAGGGATAAATCATGGGAAGAGATAATGGGATGGTAATGTGATCATGTAGCCTAATTTGAGGGGGAGTGGGTTTTCATAAAAAAAGGAAATAACAAAAATCGTGTTTTGCCCCAAAATCAGCTGGTGAAGTTTTTTAGGGATTTTTTCCTTTTATATTTATTTTCTCTCCGCTGTTAAAACGGTCACTTTTTGGGCATAAAACCCTGAAAGAATTTTTACCGTTTGATCACAATTCCAAAGCCTTCAGCAAATTGAACTCTCTATACTCCTACTCTCTCTCAAAATTTTTCAATATTCTTGTGTGCTTTTGAGAAATTGCAGGATGACAAGCTCACCGCCGCCGGCCTCGTCTGTTCCTGAACTTCTAGAAGATGTTCGTCGCTCCAGCGAACAGGTTCCAACACCATATCCACGAGTTGGTGGTCTTGATATTCGCGAGAAAATAGGTGGTGGTAGTTCTTCAAACCCACCGCTATCAACATCTCCACCACCCTCGCCGGCGCACGATTCCCTCACTATCATTCCAGTTCCGTCACCGATTGACGCCACGCCGGAGGCACAAGTGTTCCCAGGACAGCCCGGGAATAAAATTGAAGTTGATAACCTCCCAGATTTGGCGTTTGTGGCTGAAACTTTTGGACGCGTGGGGAACCCTACTCTAAAGAGGTCTAGGCGCTTGCGCAACATTCCGCCCGGCGTTGTGCCGCCCGCGGTGCAGAAAAGCAAGGCAGGACCGCACCGCAACGTGCCTATCCAACATATGAACCTCCAGGAGGATGTGACCGTGATGTCGGACCCTGATGATGAAGACTTTGTTCATGCTGCTCCGGTCGAGGCGTCTGTGCCGACGCCTTCAGCCCCGAGTTTGCCGGCGAAGAAGTTTACTCGCCGAAAACAACTTGTGCGTAAGGCCGATAGGAGATCAAGTCAGCCAACGGTCAAGGTCTCTCCTAAGTCCTCTGCGACTGAGTACTCCTCCCCTCCCTATACCGTGTTGGATTTCATTACCGGGGAGGTGACCAGCTCCTGCCAAACCGCCTGCCGATGATCCCCCTTCATCTCCAGTTCATGATGTTCCGCCTAAGCTTGCTGATTACTTGTTTGACTATTCCCCTGACTCCACGTTTGATATGCCTATTCGTGATTTTGTTGCTACTTGCAAGAAAGATAAGAAGAAAAAGAAGGCTGCTGCGAAGGACGATGTTGCTAGTCATGTTGGTACCACTTTACCAACATCGCATCATTCCCCGTCTGTTTTGTCCTCCCGCACTACCTCTGTTCCCCTTGCATCTCATACTCCCACACTGTCTTCTTCGGCTGCCTGTAATCACTCAGTCATCCATGGGTACTGATACTCCGACACCTGAGCTTGAAGATATGGTGCCGTTTTTGGAGAATTTTTTTTCTGCTGAGGCTGCCTAGTTGTTTGCTACTTATCAAACTCGTCACATGATTGCTGAGCATAGAGTTCCAGTTGAACTGTTTGAGCGCCACAACTTGATTGGCTACCTCCGTTTTAAAGGTATGTATTCCACGGTTTCTACTACCGTGCCATTTGTCAGAAATATTGTTCTTGAGTTCTATGCAAATTTTTTGCCGTATATTGTTGATATGAGCTCTGTGAACTATGGGAAAGTCTTTGTGTGTGGTAGAGTGTTTGCTTTCACCCCTGAATTAATTGATGAATTATTTGGAACTGAACCGCATCGGGGTGATTCTACTATGGATGATATGGATGAAGTTGTTTCTTTTATTCCTGGTGGTATGGTGCATTCTTGGTTTGAGCAGTTTCCAAGTACTAGGCTTTCATCTCTTTATTCTATTATGCATAAGGTGGCTGTTTGCAACCGGGTCCCTTCCAAAAACACTACGTATGTTACTTGGCCTCAGGCCCAGTTTCTGTACAGGTTTGGGAAAGGTATTAAGTTCAGTTTCGAGCAACATAATTTTGATATTGTTACTAAGTTTACCACATCAAAGTCTGCTGCCTCGTTGTGTTTTTACTCTTTGATTTCCAGCCTATTGGAGAAGCAAGGATTGGCCCTTCTTCCGGATGATGTCCTCACTGGTGAGGCGGATTGGTTTACTTTTTGGGGCCAGCATAATACAGGTGCTAGGGTTATTTGTTTGCCTTGGAAGGCTCCTTTCCAGGCTGATGTTGATAGTGATGTTGGGAGGGTTGATCCCAACATGGTCCGAATTTCTGCGCAGCTCCTTCGTGCGCATGTGGCTTCCGTCGACTTGCAGATTACTCAGCTATAGGCGCTTCGTGCCTCGCTTTTGGAGGCCCTTTCCCTTTCTGGTCAAAAAGGGGGAGAAGGAGACGATGACGCGGACATAAGGGGAGAAGATGTTGCTGAAGATGTTGCTGCTGACAATGCTGAGGATATTGACGCTGCTGCTGATAATGATGATGCTGTTGCTGCCGAAGCCTTGCTCAGGAAAGGAGGAGGAAACGTATTCGCGCTTGCGATAAGGCTTTGAGGAGAATGATGCGATTGCAGAAGAGGAAGAGGAAGGAAGGTGGTGAAGGAACTTCGACATCCCCTCGTCGTTCGAAGAGGGTTCGAGGTCAATAAGTTCCTTGGTAGTTTGTTTTGATAAGTTTTTGAACAATGTTGGTTTGTAATGTTGGTTCGATTTTTAACAACATTGGGTGTTTTGTTTAGGGGGAGTTTTCTAACGTAGGGGGATTTAGTATTTTATTTTCATTTTTCTTTGCGTTGTAGTGTTTTGTCCAGAAAGGCAAAAGGGGGAGATTGTTGAGGAATTAATTCTTGGCAATAATTATTATTTTGTTATTTGCCTTTCTTGGGCACAAAATAAGTTAGGAAACTTGATTTAGGAATATATTGTGTTCCTAGTTTATGTTTTAGACTTTATTAGTTTTCTACATTGTGTTTAGGATGTGTTTTAGGTATTTACCAAGTTTAGGAATTTATGTTTGTCTATTTAAGACAAGGATTCCTAAAGGTTGGTGAGACAGTTTTTATGCACGGGAAATCCAAGGAAGACACACGACGCAAGGAACGCACGACGAGCAAGAAAGAAGAACACGAAGAACTACCTGGAGCCATTGATCGAGATTAACAAGCTCTTAGAAGTTGCGTGACCAACAGAGAAGAACTCGCCATTTCGGCAACAAGTATTTAGTATCAAGTTTATTGATATTTATTTTTCATATATTACTTCATATTTGTGTATTGAACGTGAACAAGAAAGTAATACAGTTTCGGGTTTGTACACCCAAGTTCACAAGTATTACTTGTGAATTGAATTTGTTCAATCGTGTTCTTATCATTTTATTCCGCTGCATATTTTATATTTTACTCTAGTCGATGTTTCTAACCAGTGTTGTTAAACATTGACTAACAATATCGTGAATCTGAGAAATATTCTTAAAACCATAGACCTATAAATTTTACACAAAGGATACCCGATTCAATCCATTCCGAACTAAAAAACAAATATCTGCATCGATAAAGAAGTTATGTCTGAACTACCCGACTTGTTAGAACTTACAAATGGCTATGACATATCATGAGTGAGCTCGGGAGACAACATGGACAAGCCAACACTAAATCACTTAACATTTTACGAGGATCAAGTTCATAGAGGCCTTCGTGTACCCTTTTATTCCTTCCTTACTGTTGTTAGCAATGAATACCACCTACCACTTAATCTATTCCCCCCAAAACTCCAATCACATAATGATCGACTATATCATTCTGTACGGCGAAAGCAATATCCACTATTTAATCTCCCGAGGCCAAACCCACTTCCCTAAAATCCTACCTTAAAACGTGAAGAAATGTAGAACTCGATTCTTCTTCCTACACACTAATGGGGTTAGATTTTTTATACCATACAAGTGGAATGAACCACCGTTTAAGACGACCTTCCCCGAAGGCAGTCCCTATGAGCTACCTTGAACCAATAAATTAATGTATGGAATACACGTCCGTTCTAGGCCGTCTCCTTAATAATCTCACCATACTTTTCTTCTATAAGATAAGTAGAAACATCACTTCACCTATCTATAATCTCTGTAGCTAACTCACTTTCTTAACTTGCTTTACATATCCGAACTATACCAATAATAAATACGCATAGTGTTTTCCCTTATGCTTTGTAGAGCAATTGTTTAAAGAATACAAGGTCAGCGCTTTAGAAACACTACACCCAAGCCATCAGTTGTGCAAAAAAGAGGGAAGAAGCTAGGGCATCCAAGACTGCCAAGGCTGTTGGTGTAAACCAAATTAATTAAATAAATATAGTCCAAAGGTCTTATCATTTAGTTGAATAGTCATGTATTTTAGTTCAAGAGTTGTTTTTTATAGTTCAAGAGTCATGTCTTTTCATATTTTCCTATGAACTAGTATAAATAGGAATACAAAATGTAATGAAAAATATAATCTATCTTCTTGATTTCCAATATATTTTACTACAAACTGGCATCAGAGCCAAGTTAGAAAAAGTGAGAAGAAGAAAAAGAGAGAAACAAAATGTCCAACCAACTTGTTTCCCTTATCCATCGCTTCAATGGTGAGAAATTCGATTCTTGGAGTAATCTTATGATATTATGTCTTGAATCTCAAGATTTATGGAACGTCATCGAAGAAGGTGTAAGAGAACCTAATGATGAATCCGCACCAACTATTGCTCAAAGAGATATCTTGAAGAGCACAAAACAAAAGGATCGAAAAGCATTTTTTCAAATTTATCAAGCACTTGAAATACTTGCTTATAAAATTCATATCGAAAGTTAAAAAGTGCTCAAGAAGTATGGAAAGTGTTGGGGACAACCTATTTTGGACAATATGAAGTGAGGAAAGTTCATCTACAATCTCTACGAGCGAAATTCGAGAAATTGGAGATGCTTAACAATGAGAAGATCTCGTAATATTTTACTCGAGTGACTTTTGTGTCTAATAACACTAGTGCAAAAATTGCATTCTAGAACAGAACATCCTGGTGCATCCAAAAGGGTAATTAAAATACTGTTCTGGATTAAACATTCTAGAACGGTATTTGAAATTACCGTTCTGGATAGATAATTTTCCAGAACGGTTTCACAATACAGTTCTGCAAAGTAACATTCCAGAACGGTAATGGAATAACCGTTTTGGATTATGAATCGATCCAAAATGGTATTCGAATAATGTTCTGGAATGTACAGATTCCAGAATGGTTTTATTAAAACCGTTGTAGATTGACGTATATTCCAGAACGGTATTGTAAAATCATTCTGGAATGTGTACATTCCAGAACGTTATTTTAATACTGTTTTAGAATGTACGTCAATCCAGAACGGTTTTAATAAAACCGTTTTCGAAAGTCTTTTCTAATTAAATCCGCGTAAATGAATTTTTTTTGCCGCCCATGTTTTTCATTTCCAGAACGGTATTGTTAAAACCGTTCTAGATTTACTCGCCGATACAGAACGATAGGGAAAAAAAAACCTTTCTTGAAAGTCTTTACAAATAATAAATTTTTTATTTTATTTGTAAGCTTGAATCTAGTAATTGCACACGCTTTTATTTTTCCCTTACCTTTAAGCAAACAGAGCGCTCACACGGCCACAATTTTCACAGCCACGAGACTCGCGACCCCACACGCCTAAGAAAATCCTTGAAAAAAAAGAAACAAAGAAGCTCGATGCTAGAGCTCTTCCTCACGGTGGCTTTCTCGGTGGTTCCGCTCACACCTGAGATTAAAAAAAAGCAAATAGAGCGCTGGTCCAGAGAAAAAGGCTCGCGAGTCGCGAGGCTGAAGAAAAAGAATAAGGGGAAAACCGTCGTCTCTGCCCGCTGCCTCTGGCTCTTCACCCGTGCTCTCTGCCGCCCTCTACTCCTACTCCCGGTGTTGGTCTAAAACCCTAAATCTCAAGGTATTTACTCCCTAAATTAAATCAATTCCGAAACCCTAGACCCCAAGTTTATTGTGTTTCGATTTCTTGATTTAATCCCTCTTAGTTTATTTCTTGTTTTTATTGGTTCTGTCTTGTTCATTTGGTTCTAAACCCTAGCCCCCAAATTTCTAATTTGCAGTAGCTTCTTTTGTGAAATGTGGTTGATTTTCTTGATGAATTACATAGTTTTGGAAATGAGAATTAGTGATGTGTTTTGGAAATTTTCATATTCTGCCCTGTTTGTATGTGTATGTGTGTGTGTGTGTATTTTCTCTCTTTTTTATTTTATTTATCGAGCCCTTGTGAATTTTAACCACTTGACTACAATACTACAATTTGATTCTTGTTGTGTTTGCTATATTATGTAGTTTTTAATGAGTATTTGGATCATACTATCCTCAATGGCCTGTCCCCTCTGGGAGAGCATTTTAGGATGCTTAAGGTCTCCTTCTTCTTCTGTTACCTTGTTTGTTTGCATTTGTTTTTACATTCAGAACAGATAATTTACAATTATTTGATTATTTCTTGACTATTGACTATGACTTTCCTGAAACCAAATTGCCATTTCAGGCAAAAGAAGCTGATATGCTTGTTCAGAATAAGGCATCTTATGAGGACAAGGAACAATTATCAGAGGTTGGATGGAAGTCAATTATGTCTAAATTATGATAATTTAATTCGGTTTAAATGAAATTTGAATTTTATTTGGAAGACTCTAGCCAGTCCTTATCTCATTCCTATATATCTAATTTTTCTTCCACCGATCCATATAGTTATTTCTATTTTTTCTAAGAATGAGCTCAACGATTTTCATAATTTGGAGGGTTCGCTTGCTGTATTTCCTATGAAACCTCTTCAGGCCCACAAGTACACTACAATAACTTACTGTATAAACTTTTTTCTTGTTTCTACTCTGAGAATGCATAGTCCGTGTGTCGATTTGCTAGCTAGTTTCTAATTTGTCGATTTTTGTAAGAATCAAAAATCACAATAACTATCCGACATTTTTAATCAATAATTGGAGTGGTGTCTTACTTGGATTTGTCATTCATAAAAGATGACATTGAATCTTTGATTGCCATTTCGCAAGTCTCCAGGATATGTTTGGTTGAGGGATCCGAATCCAGAGTTGGATTTTCATTTAAAATTTAAGTTTCTTAAAATCCAAATTCTAAACCACACCTTATTAACCTATTGAATTTAAATTTAAAGAAATACAAAATTCCTTTTTTTAATATAAAATTTTGGTGTCAAGTTGTACATCTCGGAGAGGATTAATTTGATACATTATTCATCTAAATAGATAAAAAATGGAAAAGTTATGACTATTTGAAATTTTGAGTAGAAAAAAAAAAAGATATGATTTGACCTGTAACATTATAAGACTCTAAAAAAGCAAGGAGTTTACATCTCACAATTTATTTGAACTTTCCACCTCCAATTCCACGGCTGTATAAACCTAAAAAATCCTCATCCAAACGGAGCCTTAAAGTCTCGTGGAATTTTCTAACTGAAAATTTAATTTTCAATTAGAAACTGGTTTCTTGTATACAAAATTTTAACCCCGCGCCTAACTTTATTAATTGCAGGAGGTGTTTCGATATTTGTGAATATGATGTTGCTACTGGTCGTCCGAGTTCAAGAGGATCTGTCCAGTCAGGTTCCGAACAACAAAGTCATCATCATTCAACAGCAAATGTCGTGGATCGAGAAGCAGGAAGGAATGACAGCTGGGGTTCTTTTCAAAGCGGCTCATTGTTACGTTTTGTGCTTTCGGGGCGTAAAAAAATATTCAGTGGCTTGCTGGTACAAGATACTAATAATGCCCTCTCCCCTAAAAAAATCATTGGTGATGGAGATAGGTATATTTTCTTTAATTCACTATCTATATTTTTTATTGTTTTTTCTTGCATGCACTTTAGCAGGATTTTTAAAGTGATGTGGTTTTGATTTAAAAATGAAGGGAATATCTGCAACAGAGATTTCAAACCGAACGGAATCATAGTGGTCCACTGTAGTATCGTCAAAAGAATGATTTTACTTCTTCTGGTAATGCATCAGAGAAAAAAGTTGCTACATTATTTTCTCATCTAAATGAACCTCACCCTTTGTTTGTTTCTTTATTTAGTCACATGTGTATATTCTAAATATATTGATACTTGCATTTAAGGGAGGATGTTTCAGAAGGTGCTTTCAATGAGAGTCGAGGACGTTTTAAAGTCACTCCAGGAGAGCTGAAGGTATAGATTTCAATTCCTATGGTACTTGTCCTCCACACCTCTCCCCCTCCTCTTTTGAATTTAAATGCGATTGGATACTGATGTGGCAGGAGTAGGTCAGACCTGGTGTGGGTAGACCTGATATGGCAAACTTCTAGATAAACACGGTTGGACTAGAGTGACCAGTGCTTTTGGTCAGATCTTCCTCTCAAAGAAAGGCCTGATTTCCTCTCTGAAGAAGATTACGTTGAGCTGATATCTAGAAGAGATCCTTCGGAAAGTCATTAGAAGATCGACTCAGGATAAGTCAGGACTGTAAACTCGACCTGGGATAATAAAAAGGAGGTAAGGTCAACGTGATCCTAAAGAAAGGATTGATCGGGATTTCTTAGAGGCAGGGCTGGTAAAGATAGCCACGGTTTGAGAATTTGCCTGACCTGGTAGAGATTTCCAGGACCCATATGGTTGGAAAAAGGAGATCAAGACAGTTCAGGCCCGGGTAAGGTTTGATCTGGCTCCCCCTAGAAAACATAATCGTCCCGAGCTGGACACAATTGAGGGAAGAGCAGGCCCAAGGAAGACCTGGCCTCCTGACCCCCTTTGAGGAAGACAAGTGGGACCACTTGTTAGAATTTGTTGCCTCAACGGCCCCTGATTCGCGGCCCTTGTTCCCGAGATCCCAGAAAGGGACCCATTGGGAAAAACTATAAATATCTCAGCCCCAAAGCTGAGGGAGGTATGTCATTCTTTTGTGCATTCCTTCTTTACTTCCTGGAAAACACCTCACACGCTTTCTGACTTAAGCATCGGAGAGGTTTCCACCTGAAAACCACCGATGGTCCTTTTTAAGGTGTGTTTTAGGTGCGAAATCGATTTAAAAAAAAAAATTTGTAATTTGATTTCGCACTCTTAAAGTGCGAAATCTGTTTTTATATAAAAAAAAATAATAATAAATATGATTTCGCACTTTAAGAGTGCGAAATCGATTTTTCAAAAAAAAAAAAAAAATTGGTAATTTGATTTCGCACTCTTAAAGTGCCAAATTAGTTTTCTAAAAAAAAATTAAATTAAAATTAATATGATTTCGCACTTTTAAAGTGCGAAATCAATTTTCTAAAAAAAAAAAAAAATTTTAATGTGATTTCGCACTTTAAGAGTCCGAAATCTAATTTTATAAAAAAAAAAATTAAAAACATTTGCAACATGACAAAATTATTCGGATAATACACTTGCAACATGACAAAATAAAAGTAAATGATTCTCTGAATCATCTGAAAAGTGGCAATATCAGTTCATCCAAAAAAAATTCACATTTATTTTTACATGCAATAGTCATATCAAATGTATTTTATTGTTATATTATTTCATATCATGCCTACATTTCAGCTTCAAGCATCACTTCAAATTTTTTGATATCAAACCATTTTTCTCTCTTTTCTCTCCATCTCCATAAAAAACTTTTCTCCATATCTTCAAAGCTTCACTTTCAAAGCTTCATTTTCTTTTTGCCGYAGCAATCGATCAAGGTAATATGCATTTCAATAATTGTCATTTAAATTTGTTTTAGGTATAAAATCTATTTTTATTTAAATTGTTATTTATGAAATAAATTTTATGCTTAATTAATTTGTTATTTATGAAATGTTCGAGGTAATTAAATTATTTTTTCTATTAGTTTAGAAATGTTTCTGTATGCATGTGTATTAAAATGTTTTTGTACACTTATTTATTCTCCTTTATAAATTATTAGTGTACCATGACTATTTATTTTTCCCTTTATAAATTATTGAAGTTAACATGTCTATTTATTTTTTATATTTATGCATGCCACATAAATTATTTTTGAAATGCTTATTTATATCYGATGATTTTTTAGAAATTATTGTTTACCTTGTATAGATTATTTCTTCAATTATTTTTACCACAAGCTTCAAGTTAGCCTCCAATTTTGAATAATGGATACAACTCAAGATATTTGTAAATAAGACCCACTGCCCACTTAATCAAATAATGGACAACTCT
Organism: Phtheirospermum japonicum; assembly: GCA_014905375.1. NCBI lineage: Eukaryota > Viridiplantae > Streptophyta > Magnoliopsida > Lamiales > Orobanchaceae > Phtheirospermum > Phtheirospermum japonicum. The sequence goes on along the minus strand of BMAC01001186.1, from coordinate 90,510 downwards.
TATATATTGTTTATATTAATTGAGTTTTAGAAAATGATAAAATCCACTTAATCAAATAATGGACAACTCATATCTTTATGGTCCAATTATTTTTTTTAATATTTTAAATATTATAGTTATTTTTATAATATGTGCGATTTTTTTAATTTTTAAAAATATTAAAATATGTGCATTTTTTTAAGTTTTTCAAATTATCATAAATTACAATATGCGTTCAATTTTTGATTTTAGTGTTTTTTACATATCTTTATGGTCCGATTTTTTATTTTAATATTTTAAATATTATAGTTATTTTTAAAAGATAGTGCGATTTTTTAATTTTTAAAAATTAATATGTGCATTTTTTTAATTTTTCTTAAATTATCAAAAATTACAATATGCGTGCAATTTTTGATTTTAGTGTTTTTTTCATATCTTTATGGTCCGATTTTTTATTTTAATATTTTAAATATTATAGTTATTTTTAAAAGATAGTGCGATTTTTTGATTTTTAAAAACTAATATGTGCATTTTTTTAATTTTTCTTAAATTATCAAAAATTACAATATGCGTGCAATTTTTGATTTTAGTGTTTTTTTCATATCTTTATGGTCCGATTTTTTATTTTAATATTTTAAATATTATAGTTATTTTTAAGATATGTGCGGATTTTTAATTTTTAAAATATGTGCATTTTTTTTATTTTTTTTAAATTATCAAAAATTACAATATGTGTGCAATTTTTGATTTTAGTGTTTTTTTCCATATCTTTATGGTCCGATTTTTTATTTTAATATTTTAAATAATATTTAGTTTTTAAAAGATAGCTGCGATTTTTTATTTTAAAAACTAATATGTGCATTTTTTAATTTTTCTTAAATTATCAAAATTACAATATG
>BMAC01001186.1:41133-57785 GCA_014905375.1 Phtheirospermum japonicum | reverse complement strand
AAACTTACTTGATAATAAGTAGTAATAAGTTTGAAAGAAAATAAGTGGCTTACTTTGGCCGTGACTCATAAAAATCATGGCGAGTCGAGTTCGATGGCATAGTTATTTTGGGCGATGTGGAAGTTGTCCATTTAACGCATCATCCTCATCATTCTTCTCATGTCTCGTTGTATCTAGTCTTTATTCCTGTGAGTCTCGTCCATTCAGTCCTCCAACCTGTCGCTCTGGTTGTAATTGTGCTCCTCCCTTATCCAACGTCGTGAGGGTCCTTCCTTGTCCTCATTTGGCCTTGGGCCTCCATGCTCTCTTTCAACATCTCATATGACTTCTCGATGTTTTTGCGAACCGAGAGCCCATTTAGTTCTTTACCGTAGATTTTAGGGTGAGGTAAGTGACAGATTCTGGAGCGGAAAATCATCATTCGGCCGTTGTTGGAATGAAGGCTAATCGCTAAATGGGATGATCCTTCTTGATATCTTCAAGTGTTTAAGGTTTAGGTCATTGTTCCCCAAGGTGACTCTTCAATGGCTGTGATGAATTCCTAATAATTTGGCAATGGGTGTGATCAAGCCACCAACACAAATTGGCTCTTTCTTATTGTTTGATTGGGGATGAAACTACTCGATGAGGTCTCATGCGATGCTGAAAGTCATTCTCAATAACATACACCATAATGCCAACACTGCTTGCTTCTGCACGACTCCATTTTTGAATTGGGTGAGTACCATCAATGATATCACCCTTTGAATGTATTAGAACATCGGGTTCCAAATCTCTGAGGCTTTAGACTTTTAAAATCAAAGATTTTATATCTTTCCCATCTCCTTTTGTAATATTGGCCCAAGATTCTTCTTGTTTATAGTTTGCCAAAACATATTCGGAAAAACTTCATCAAGGAGGTTAAAGAGATCCGTGATTTAGGCAAAAGTGAGGTAGTGGTTGCTGTTGTTCAATCGAAAAGAGATCGTTACTAGATCTCTTGTTTTCCTTACCCTCTAGATCTCGAGGGTGCTAAAAAACTCCAGCGTTATCCGATGATACATAGACCATCTTCTGTTCATGAGCCCGTTGTGTATCCAATCTAATTAAGGAGTCGGTTCACATCATCTTCAGTTCTTAGTGCTTGCTTGCACATGGAGTTTGCATTTTTTTCTAGGATTCCTAAATTGCTAAGCCGATACCATTTCTTCCAGAACTCGAGTGAAGATAATCGTACTCCGAATTCATTCGGATCGGTGGTTGGATTCGGTATGTACTCATCCTCTTCTTTGGATGAGATATGAGGTGATGGTGGTGGTGATGGGTCGATTCTCATATTTAGAGTGCTCGAGAGGGATTACCTCCTTGTCAATTTCTACAAACATGCTTCAATTAATCTTGACTCCAAGTATACTAACAATTATTCGGTTATCCAATTCAAAAACCCAACCGAACATCCAAAACTCACCTCATTCATTATGCTCAAAATAAACTCCTAATGGACTTAATAAATTCAAATGATTACTCAATCATGATAAACATGCATAATTGAAGTAAAATTCAAAAATTCAAGTCCTATTGGTCATTGTTTCAACAATTATGCCACCAAACGAATGAATATCCATCCAAACGTCCAATTATTATATCTCAATGCTACAATATCAAGGAATTCACATTCTAATGACTTATTAATCATCATAGCATGATTCAATCAATTGAAAATATATAAATATTTAAGAACTAACCATGTAAGCGTTTGACAAAATCCCCCAATGAATATTCAATTTATAGTTCAAAATTTAGGTAGCCTGCCCTCATAATCAATCAGATTCATCATCATATATATGAATAATTATCAATGAACAAATGTACACGCATAATTTGAAATAATTCTTCAAAAATCCTAAAATTTAAATATGAAGAACCCTAGTTCAAAATTTGAAGAAATCATACCTTGTTGTTGGATTTGTGATGATGAAATGAAGTAAGCTTGATGTGTTTTTTGATTGAAACATAGTTTTGTTGAGAATTTACGAAAACATTGATTTTTTTTAGAGAGGGAGAGAGTAGCCGTGGTCGAGAAAAGAGAAATAAATTTGTAATTTTTTTTTTAAAATTTCTAGGTTTATACCTATTTTGCCACTTGTTCGTGACCTGGTTCGCGGTCGCAAGTCGGGTCCTGAACGGTTGCCTTGAAAAAAACATACAGTAGCGACTTCACTCACGATCAATACTCGGGTCACGAGTGTTTGCCTTTAAAACCGTACGAAGTAGCGTCGCGAATAGGTTCAAAAACTCAGTTTCTTTTTTGTTTTTTAATATAAAATATGCCTATGTACCTTGCAATTTTGGGTTGCCTCCCAACCATCACTTCTTTTTCATCTTTAGCTAGACATTCTCTTTCGTCAAGAGACTTGTTTACCAAATGGTGATGTTGTCACCGTCTCGTTCCTTTTCTTCCACTTGTCGTGTTCATCTACTTGTGTTTCCTGTATACAATTAATAATTTTCAAATCATTACAGTGAAAACTAATGGTTTTGTGCAAACTTGATTCGATGGTGTAATTAAGACATTTTCAACATTAGTGTCAAAATGATCTATCCTTGTACACTCTTCGATCAGATGCACACGATCACATATTTTCATAGATTTGTAAATCTTATCTATCAAGAAGAGAAAGTCATTGACTTTAACTAACACATCCTCAACTATACCCTTCGAGCATGTAAAGGACCTATTTACTATTTGAAGCGTGATATTCATTGGTTTGATACTTCTGATCTCAAATTTCTTGAAGATTGATAACATTATAAGGTTTATGCTGAATTAAACTTTAAGCACCTACTTTTAAATATAAGTTTGTCAAGCTAAAAGTTCACTCGCAAAAGTACGAGGTCACTTCTAGGTTGGTGAGTTGACTCGAGTCAAATCTTTCGTGAAAAACTAATCGAAGGTAGTTTTTGTGTTTGATTTCACGAACGAGAAAATAACAAAGAAATAACCAATCTAAACACTCGGAATCAAGACGTTGACTCAAACGACGAACAATGAAATCAAGAGCTTTGAAAAGATTTGTGAAAATGGGGGTCTATAGCTCTAGAATCGTCTACACGACCAATGGGCATTTCAGCGAACACTTAGCTACGAGCTAGGGTTGTAAATCCCAACTTAGAGATTAAACACCCAAAAATCCCAATTGATGGTTGTAAAAAAATCTAGGCACTGGAACCACAGGTTCTAGCCAACAATCATCAACATATTCAATAACGCAATTTCAAAGCAAACATGAGAAATTGAAAGTTCATAAAAATTCATAATCTAATTAAAAGTTCATAATCTAAGCAAATAAGAAATTCGAACTATAAAAGCGAGGAAATGGAAAACTTACTAGTTAATGGAGAAGAATAACATCGTTCCAACGATAAATTAAACTAAGATATACTCATTAATCTATCTAAGATCTACAAAAACTAAGAATTATCTAAGATCTATTAAACCTAAGAACTATCTAAGATATCCTAAAACTAAGAAACTAGAATTTGAAATGGAAAAGTGAAGATAAGTGAAGAAATCTAAGAACACTCTTGGGGTTGTCAATCCCAAGAGGCTCTTTCTGCGTCTTGGAACCCTAGGAGTGTGAAAAACGTCCCTTTTTTCAAGTATGGAAGGGTATATATACGTTTCAAAAAGATAGAATGAGCGTTTCCTTAGAAAAATTGGTTCTGGGACCATTAACGGTAGCTTATCCATAGGGTCTACTGCTACCCGTCTCTGGAATTCTCTGTCAGCACTTAACCGTAGCTTAGCCATAAGGGCTACCGCTAACCGACTGTTAAACCATCTCTGGAGCTCTCTGTCTGCCCTTAACGGTTCAGCTAGCGGTAAGGGCTACTGTTAAGCCTACAATTAACTTATTCTGGGATCTCTCTGTCACCCCTTAGCGGTAGAAGTAGTGGTGGTGGAACTGCTAGTGTTTAGCGGTAGCTTAGCGGTAGGAGCTACCGCAAAGCAGGTAAATGTGCTACTTTTTCCACCAAATTGATCGTTCTCGTCTCCTGGTTCTCGCAACGGTTGTAATTTTCATCTTTTTAGTACTGAGCTTCGGCTACTTAGATGTATGGGGAAAAATAGAGAATAATCACCCAATTGGGTCAATTACGATCAAAGCACGGTAAAATAAGAAGGAGATACATAAATATAAAAATATTCTCAATCTATCCAATCTATAAACTGAAATTAATAAGAAATATAACTAAAACACTACCTAAATATATACAAAAACCAAGACAAATGCATGATAATCAACTACATCACGCTTTATTGGTTTGTTCGTCCTCGAACAAACGATAATTCTAAAGAATAACTAGTGTAGAAATAAGCTCAATCAAAAAGTCATGTCGTTCCACATAGATAATTTTGAAAATATAGATAATTTCAATGGAAACTCAAATGATAGACCCTTATTACATTGTCGCTCCAAAAACAAAATCATGCATCCTCACAAAGGGCAATATATATGTGTACGCTCAAAAGCACTCAAGTATTCTTTTTAATGGGACGTGTATACGCTCAAAACTCCAAATACATACAAAATAACAAGAACTTAAAATCAAAAACTTCTCCATCTCATAATAAGTGTGTAACTAACAAATAATCAGAAAAGGTCTTTATCGGGATGTCATGTAGGCTCTTTGGATGGGTATGGAGTATATAGGTCGTGTGGATAACTCACGATCTAACGTGATCAATAACTCACCAAACTATTCTAATCACGAAGCAATGTGTTTCACCTCATTCAAACGAAACTTCACTTAAATCTCATAACGTAGCCTTTATACTTAGCCTATTTCTCAACTTGAGACCCAAAACTGACTAATGGACATTTAGAAGCTCATGATACTCTTCTTCAAACTCGAATCGTGCCTCTTAAATATTAGGCGTCATAATAAAATCAACAATATTAAACACAAGCCTTTATACGCATAGGCAACAACTCAATAAGATTCATCATACTCTTTATTCGTTTTTCTTTATTGTTGGAGGATGATGATCCTTAACACATATTACAACTTTTTCATAAATCCCTGATCATAATGCCATGACACAAATAACCAAAAAAAACAACTAACTCTTACCCCACGCTATTAATGATGTAGGAGTTAACTCATAAACACTCTTACCTATAGGAATTGGATATTTGGCTACGAGGGGCTCATTCGAAATTTATAGTGGCTAATATATCTGGATATGGACGGAATAAGGGTAATTTTTGTGCCCAATCGTCATGTTCAAAGCTAACTACACACTGCAATTTCAAAGAGATCTCAAAATAGAACCTACTCAAGTACATGCAACGATGATAAACACTCAGGCTACTCACAGGCGTTTGCATGAAGAGATTTTGAATTGACACTAATTTTAAGGTTTTGAGAAATCATTTGCGTCCAAGTACCATTTTAAAATATATATAAATAATAATTTTTAAAAACTTATGCACTTATACATGCTCAAAGACAAGAACCTCAAATCACACATAGTCAACTTTGACATGATAAACCAGACAAACATAAATAAGCGAAAAAATATCAATCAATCACATTTAAATACTAGCTACTACAAAACCACGAATTCAAATTGCAAAATTATAAAATGTAAATCACTACTCAACTACCCTCCCCCTCCCTAAAAATCTGGCAATCTCTGAATTGCCATGAAGACGTATAAGAATCAAGTCAAAAGAGGAAAGGAGTAAGACAAAAGGCCCTTGATGACTAAATAGTCGAGCTACTCCAAAGAGACTTGTGCGATCCTCCCATCATCTCGAATCACTTGATTTAGATTGTCTTGATTAACAAATTTACCAAGGTGGGTGTCCGAAAATTGCATCCAAGAGCAAGTCTCAAAATCCACGGCCTTTGAAAACACTAACGGTAGGTTAACGGTAAGACCTACCACTAAACCTCTTTGATTGTATCTAGCGGTGTGATTCAAGCTTTTGTGCACCCCAAATATATTTTTTTTTAAATTAAAACATTCAAGCTTGCTCGCAAGAGTACGAGGAACTTGTAGGGTGGTAAGTTGACTCAAGTCGATTCTCTCGCGGACAGCTGTTCGGTCTCTTGGATAATTTTCTCAAACACAATTAAACATATAATTCATATAAATTGGGGGTTTTTGAACTTTTGATTTAATTATAAACTAATGATTAAAGAAATATTAAATTTAAACTAATTAAACTAATTAACTTTAACTAAATTACCAACTAGAATATAAAAGCAATAATTAAACTAAATCAAATTACTTAAACCTAAGAGCTAAATAATAATTAACCTAGCAGTAAAACGCAGCGATGATTTAATATTCAAAACCTAATCAATTCTCACGAATAACGTAAACAAATCTAAGAAACATGAATATAAGCAACTATCGTGAAGCATTTTGATCATATGAATCTAAAATGGAAACTTAAGCATGAATCAATTCGTAAAACTAAACTCGATGAATTCAATATCCAAAACTAAATCATAAACTAACTAAAAACTGAAAGTAAATTGATTTGATTGTTTAATAAACCAAAGTCCATTAATCAATTCAAGAACGTAAAGTAAATCTAACTATCTAGGCTTAAGATCTAAGAATTAAACTAAGAAAGCAATAAAGAGTCTAGAAAACTTATTGAAACTATTAAAAGCAATGAAAATCTCCAGCTACTCCGAAGAAAAATGGTATATCTTGGTCGAAGAATGGGGCGCGCGCTATCGAACGTCTTCAGAACTCGCAAGCGTCGAATCCTTGATCTTGATCTCTAATCTAAGCTAAAGGGTGTTGAAAACGTGTTTTTAAACCCTAAGAATACTTTTTAGTAAGTTTATAATGACCTAAGTACGCCCCAAGATCGGATTTATGGCTTGGTATTTATAGAATTCCAATTTCTTGGAGGACAAGTCACATAGGTCGGTTATTGGGCCCATTAACAGTAGCACTTAACGGTAAGGAGCTACCGTTAAAGCTATCGTCATGCTCGCATTCCTTCTTTTAAGGTGATGTTTACGGTAGGCGTGTAATCTTTAAACCTATCGTTATGCTTGTAGTCGTCCTCTAACGGAGTGGTTAACGGTGAGGTTAACGGTGCGATTACTGTTAAGTATTACGGTGCTCTCTAACGGTAAGGTTATCGTTAGGATAACCGTTAGCCTTCAAAAATTGGCTACTTCTTCGCTGGAACGCTCGATTCTTGTCTCTTAATCATCAATCTTCTCCGGTTACTTAGTTGTATGGCGAAAAACAGAGATAATTCACCTTTTTATATCAATTAAGGTAAAAAAACATGGTAAAATAAGCTGGAAACACAAATATACGAATTTAAGCTTAAACTATCCAACTTATACCGAAAACAATAAGAAAAAGTAACTAAATTACTACTAAAAATGAGCATAAATTCGTGTTAAACACGGTGTCCTTAGCGGTTGATCCTCATCGTTAAGAGCTTGAATAGTACGCTAGCGGTAGGTTAATGGTAGGGGCTACCGATAACCAACCTCTAGGTTCTTGAATGTGGCAAATTTATCAAATTTTCTGCACATCAACACACTCACATCAACGCACCATAGGAAATGACTCAAACAAAATATATATAGAAAATAAAAGAAAGAAAATCAAAAGAGAATCTAATGAAAACGAAAAAGAAAACAAACGCTTGGGTTGCCTCCAAAGAAGCGTATCTTTTAACGTCGCTTGCTCGACGACATATACGATCGATGCTACCCGTGATCTAAAAATAAGTGACGGTCATGCCATGCCTTAGTGTTCTCCAAGAGAAAGAACAAGCGATTAAAATCACCAAGGCAGGCACAGAAAGCAAGTCGTAGAATAAGAGAAATTAAAACCTCAACTCGCTTCGGAGTTTGAAAACACGAGTAATCGATCACAATGAAAATACCAAAAGTCAATCGGAACGTGGAGCGATGCTCGGTCACCGGAAGAACTAGAAAATCAGTCGAATAAAAAAAATAACCCCCAACAAATCCAAGCTCCTTTGTTTCTTCGATAATCACCTCAACACTTTTAAAAACACTAAATTCCATATTCGGGCTTAAAAGAGGGCTATCGGGATCCTCCTTAACTATCTCTTCCACCTCCTCAAGTTAAGTTCCGACACTGCATCGTGCAGAACGAAGTGAGGCTCAATAATCTCATCCTTCTCCAAAACCGGAACCATAACTTCACTATCCTCACAGAGGGCAAGTAACAAATATCCAACATCCTCCGAGCACTCCAATGGCAACACCCCAACAATCTTGTCCAAAACCTCATCAAATAACACAAGGGGGGTGATGCATTCAACCAAATCCCCAATACCAACCTCATTATACACCTCTCCCAAAAGAGAATTCAAACTCAAATTCTCAACATCCAAGATGGGCTCCACTTCATCAAACATAGGCAGTTCATCAAATGTAAGTTGTTTCACCTCACCACGGATAACCAAGCAAAGATCATTATCAAATGGGGCATCGGGATGATAGTGGATTTGTTGGTTGTGGTCGGGAGGATCATAAGAGTCGTAGCTTGGATAAAAAGAATTAGGGTCTGTTAGCGGAGGCATCAGCATATGACTTGGGCTCCCAAAACCAAACTTGAAATTCGGGTGAGCACGCCACCCTGGATTGTATGTCTTCGAGTAGGGGTTATAGTCCTTTGTAAATCTCTGCCCGGAATTAGGAGGTCGGCCGTGATAATTCTGAATGGTGTTAAGTTCCTCACTGGTCATATATTCGCCAAATGACATGGTGATCCGCAGTGACCACATACTTCAATGGCCTTAAGTTCCCGAGGTCGAGTGTTGGTTTTTCTTGATGAGTAGAAAGTCCCCATGATTAGATCGTACACTTCCTCCCATGTTTTCAAGGAATCGGGCTCCAAATATACCAACTATTTTCTTGCTCGATCCTTTAGTGTGAAATGGAAGAGTCGCATCTTCACTTGATCCCTCATAAGGCCGAGGAGAGGGAAAGTCCGGGTGATATCCTCATAGTCTTGAATGAACTTCAGTGGATTCTCGCTCGGAAGCCCATGAAAAACCGGAAGTCGCTTGTAGTAGAAATCGCCAGGATTGTAATCCCGCATCTTGGAGCTCAATGGAATGGTCGGTCGAAAGGCACGCCAATCTTATAGTTTACCATACGGATCTCGCATTTATCTTTTTTTATATTTATTTATTTTATTTTTTTGAAAATTGTTTGTTGAATCTCGGGCCTTGGTCATCGAGGTACCTTGAATACACAACAATCAACGCACGCGATTCAACACGCACCGGTGGAAAATAAAAATAACAAATAAAAAGAAAAATCACAAATTAATATTGGACACAAACAAGACAAATAAAAACACGAACAATGATCACGAATAGCAAACAAAAAAATCACAACCTTTAGCCTTCCCCGGCAATGGCGCCAAAATTTTGAATCGAACTTTCCGCACCTAATTTTAAATATAAGTTTGTCAAGATTAAAAGTTCGCTCGCAAGTGTACGAGGTCACTTGTAGGTTGGTGAGTTGACTCGAGTTGAATCTCTCGAGGAAAACTAATCGGAGATAGTTTTTGTGTTTGACTTCACGAACAAGAAAATAACGAAGAAATAACTAATCTAAATACTCGGAATCAATCCGTTGATTCAAATGACGAACAATGAAATCAAAAACTTTGAAAAGATTTAAGAAAATGGGTAGAGCTATAGAATCGTCTCCATGAACAATGGGCATTTCATTGAACACATAGCCTACGAGCTAGGATTGTCAATCCCAACTTTTAGATTAAACACCCAACAATCCCAATTTATGGTTCCAAATGATTCTAGGCACTACACCCATAGATTCTAGCCAACAATCATAAACATATTCAATAACACAATCTCAAAGCAAATATGAGTAGTTGAAAGTTCATAAAAATTCATAATCTAATTAAAAGTTCATAATATAAGCAAATAAGAAATTCGAACTATAAAAGCGAGAAAAATGAAAACTTACAAGCTAACGGAGAATAATAACATCGTTCCAACAAGAAATTAAACCAAGATCTACTCATTTATCTATCTAAGATCTACTAAAACTAAGAACTATCTAATATCCACTAAAACTAAGAACTATCTAAGATCTACTAAAACTAAGAAACTAGAATTTGAAATGGAAAAGTGAAGAAATCTTCGAACACCCTTGGGGTTGTCAATACCAAGAGGCTCTTTCTGCATCTTGGAACCCTAGGAGTGTGAAAAACGTCCATTTGTTGAAGTATGGAAGGGTATATATAGGTTTCCAAAAGTTAGAATGAGAGTTTCCTTAAAAATCTCGATTCTGGGATCGTTAACGGTAGCTTAGCCATAGGGGATACCGCTAACCTACCACTAACCCGTCTCTGGAAGTCTCTGTCAGCACTTAACCGTATCTTAGAAGTAGGGGCTACCGCTAACCTACCGTTAACCTGTCTCTAGAGCTCTCTGTCCGCCTTTAACGGTTCGGCTAGCGGTAAGGGCTACCGTTAAGCCTACCCTTAACTTATTCTAAGATCTCTCTGTCACCCCTTACCGGTAGAAGTAGCGGTGGTGGGACCGCTAGGGTTTAGCGGTAGGAGCTACCGCTAACCCTACCGCTAAGTAGGTAAATGTGTTAATTTTTCTGCCGAATTGCTCGTTCTTGTCTCCCGGTTCTCACAATGGTTGCAAGCTTCGTCTTTTCAGTACTGAGCTTCTTCGGCTACTTAGATGTATGGGAAAAAATAGAGAATAATCACCCAATTGCATCAATTACAATCAAAGCACGATAAAATAAGCAGAAGATAAATAAATACAAAAATATGCTCAATTTATCCAACTTATACCGAAATTAATAAAAAATATAACTAAAACACTACCTAAATATATATAAAAATCAAGACAAATGCATGTTATTCATATGCTTGCACCGAGATCACAAAGAGCATATTTAACTGTACTTCCTCCAATAGTATATGGAAGCTTGAAACTTATGGGGTCCTCGCACTTAAGGGGCGATTTCTTTTGAATGATCGCACCACATTTCTTAGTTAGGTTCACAGTCTCATAAACTCCAAATGTTATTTTGGTATCTACATTAAAGCATCAACAAATGTTATGTTTATATGGGTTTTTCAAAATTATCTAGAAATTTAAAAAAATTGGTCATCCATATTCTTATTTTTAAATTTATATGAGAATGATAAAGAATTAGAATAGAGAAGAGTTATATAGTTATATTTCGGCTTCTCAGCCCCTTTTCTAACTTCTACACCAATCACGTCCTCCTTGGCATTTTATTTTCCTCTTTCCTAAGTTCATATTCGATGGTTGGCATCCTTGGTTCTTTGTAAAGCGTACGACTTCTTAGAGAATTTAATTCACTTATTCTTTGGTATTTACTTCTGTATTGATTGGGATTTTCCCTTCTTGTGTTGAGTCCTGACGATGGTAGCCAACTGCGAGATTTGGGTCTCAAGTGATTTCATGCGGGTCCCAACTTATCCATTTATCTAAGGTAGGTTCACCTCCATCTGTCCACCTCTGCTTCCTCAAACTGAGACTTTGTTTCACCCGTAAATGTGGTGAATATTTCTTCTATATATAGTTTCTTATTCTCATTTATCACACCATTCGTGACCGAAAGACCTAGTGGTGTTTGGAGTGCATTGTTTAGATTGGCATAAGAGAAATTTGGATGATTTCTCATCATCGGATAGTATTGATTTCTACATTGTTTGCCTCTGTAATTACTGTTGAAGTTTCTTTGGTTGACAAATTAACATCTTTAACCACTTCATGCATGGAAACCCCACTTGATTGGCTCGATCATCTTGATGACAAAAATATGTCGAACTTGCTATTCATTGCCGCTAGTTGTTGAATAATAGAAAATATAACTTCATTCTCACTTATCATAACGACATTTTTCATCCTTGATCGTTCTATTCGCCATTGATAACTATTGACCTCCATCTCTTCAAGAATACACATCGCGTCATCAGTGCCTTTTGCTAATGGAGCACCTCTAGAAGACGCGTCTACATTAATTTCCGTGTGCCCACTCAACCCATTATAAAAGTAACACATTTTTTTGTCTTTGGGAAAACCATGTTGGGGGAGATTTCTCAATAGTTCTCTAAATCTTTCACAAGCCTCATGTAATGGCTCTCCATCTAATTGGCAAAATTGGGCATTCTCGCTCTTGAATTTTAATGTTTTACTCAGCGGAAAGAATTTGAATAAACTTTTGCATATCTCGTTCCATGTGTCAATGGCTCTAAGACCAAGTGTGTTGTACCAAAAATTCACTTTATCCCTTAATGAAAAAGGGAATAGATTTCATCTGTCCTGTGTAGATTGATGGCCCATCATATCTATAAGAATTGGGCTAAATGTGCATTCGGATCGTCTATAGCACTTCCCCCAAATCGGTTTTGTTGAACTACATTGCTGTCAATCCCGTCCTCAGCTCGAAATTGTTGGCTTGGGTAGTTGTCCGTTGTCTCCTCTTTGATATTGGTTAAACTCGGGTTGGAACATGGTTCAGATGGCTGGTACTACATTTTGTTGAGTTTGTGCTTATTGCTGCATTTGTTCTTGCAGAGCTTGAAGTTGGAGTTGGAGTTGATTGAATTAGGCATTCATGAAACTGAAATAATCTTTAAAGAGATTATCCATCTTCCTCTGATATATCTAGGGCGCATTTGCTAGGACCATGGGAATATTATTCCAAATATAGTGTCCTTGTGGTGTGGAGAAGGTCGTGTACTTATTGCTTCCTTCTACCACATTAATCTTGTGAAACCCAGATTTGCAATCAAACTTTCAGAACACTTTTTCATTTTTAATCCAATTTACCAAATGTTCCGTGCTTGGGATATAATACCCATCGAATTCCAAGATGCTATTAACTCCCTTATAGTTAATAAATAATTTTGGTTTTCCTCTTTTTACTTCTCCATGGTTGCAGACTAGGAACCCCGGACTGTTGTATTGAGAGTCGCCGCTTCAATTAATTTAAGGTCAATGTGTTCCTTAAGTATTTATTGCATATCCTTTCGATCTTCAAGATTCATCAGGATAGGCTTGTATCTAACAAGCTCGTTTTATTTTCCGACTTTCACCTTCAAAGATGCTTTGAGTTCATTCTTATCCCACCATGCTAGAGGATCTTCGTTGAAATTCTTTTGAATTTTTCACTTGATATCCTCCAGTGAAATTTGTTCTTCCACAGTGACGTCTTGTTGTGAGCTTGTGTCTAGGATAGCTTTAAGGAATTCAATCGTTTGTGATTTTATCATCTCTTCCTTTCACCCTCCTAGACTCTCATTTCGTAGTTGGAGAAGTGCTTCTCCATACCTTCTTTGGTCCTTCGTTTTTGGGTGTTTAAGTTTTTCACCACGCTTGCTGAGAAAGTTAATTTTCATTTTTCTGTGAAATGCCTCTCTTAGTTGCTGAACTATAATCTTATGAACACATGGGGTTGTGAAAATAAGTCTTCTAGTCTCATTTTCTTGCGTGAATCTTTTAAATTTCTTTTGGAAATTATTCCCTAACAGAATATCCGCTCACGTTTCATAGAAATAGATTAGTGGAGTTTTGACCTTGTACCATGAAGTACCATTTGCTCCTCCCATCATCGTTTTCGTTTGCTTGATCCATCTCTTAAGTACGAGAATCCTTTTAGAGATATCTCTTCCCGCTACTGGAGATAATTCTTCTTCCATTTCTTTGGGGAAGACCTTTGGTTTAGCTGTACAGATTCCTAAAGAGTAGATTTTTGTGTGTTAAAATAAGAAAAGTGGGTTCATGGCTCGGTATTAGCGGAATTCGATTGTTCGTAGTGATCTATGTGTTTTTAGCTTGTGAATTTAAAGGAAAATGAAAATAAATGGAAAACTATGAAAATCTATGAATATAACCTAACAAGGAAATGTAAATGCAAGTTGTTCGAATGCCTCGTGCGTATGCCCAATGGAAATATCAAGCAAGAATGAAAATAAGCAATAACAAGCAAAGTTTCACTAAGTACAAGCATGGAAAACTAAGGTACAACTATGCATATGCATGATCATAAAAATCTAAAAAAATGCAAATCAATGAATATCAAAACACCAATAGAAAGAACTATAAAAGTTGATGTGAAAGTTAAAAACTTTACGAGAAATAACTAGAAACAAAGAGTAGATCTAGTATTTAACGAAAAGCCATGCATGAAAATAAAAACCAAAATAAAGCATATGAAATACTCAAAAGAAAAACGATCCGAGACTCGATCTATGATCTTGGTGTGTCACTCACTTAGATTCCATAGCCAATTCACAAGATCTAACAATTAATCTAGGATTTAAGACAAAAAGCATAAATTGAAGAAAAAGCATGAAATTGAAGAACAATGAAGGAAATAAAGGAAACTTACTTGAATTGAAAAGATAATCCAAAAGCTTGAATGAAATTACAAAGAAAAATAAAATCCAAGTGATGACTTGAATTCTTCTTAGGCTTACAAACCCAAGGAAATGCTTGAAATTAAATCTAAGATCTAAAGCTTGAAAATTAAATCTAAAACCTAAGAGAGAGAAAGTAAATCTAAGAATTAGAGGGAGAAATTAACCCCAAACCCATGCAAGGGTTGGGAGGAGAGCTGATTGTCTTACAAAATGAGAGTTGTCTCCTATTTATACTAGGTTTAATTGGGGTCAAATGGGTCAAATTAGCCTTAAAGGCTTGATTTCCCGGGTTTGACCCAAATCTGCACCCTCGGCAGTCGTTCGTCCAGTCTTCGTTGTTTCGAAGCTGAAAAATAAGATTAAGCGTAATTAGATGGTGATTTACGAAATGGGGGAGAAAAAGTGTTAAAAGGGATAAAAATGAAATAACCTACAGAAATACTAAAAAGAAGAAAAACGAGAAGAATAGAAGCCTAAAATCCATTATAAACAACATTAAACCCTAATCAAGAACATGAGAAAAGCACCACAATTACATGCAAAACAACCACCCCACACTTATCGGTTTGTTCGTCCTCGAAAAACAAAAAGATTCGAGAATGTACATGCAATGATCATTATGCAAAAAAGAAAAACCCTTGTGCTTATCCTTATTAGGATGATAAAAGTATCAACATAAACTCGTTATCGCCAAGCATTGCTCGTATTACTCTTTCTCAAATGAATACCAAATCGATGAATTCCTCTCAAATGGAATTTTGAGGGTGTTCTCTCGATTCACTCAAGTGTTTTATTATATGGGATGTGAATACGCTCGAATCGGACAATGCATGAACCTTGTCAAGATTTGTAACGCCCCGATTTCACTTTAATCAAAATAGGATTTATATTTACGAAAAATATGACGAAACCTTGGCGTCACAATAAATGTCAAGACTTTCAAACTTTACGCAGCGGAAATAAACATAATATGAATAACCAAATCACTATCAAAGGAAATTTATAATTTAAAACCACGTTTTTATGTCTAGTTCAACGTTTATTTAAAACAATAAAGCCAGTTTTAAAGAAAAACATAACTAAAATTTACATTTTCATTCCTCTACTCGTCTCCCATTCGATCGACATCTTCGTTTGTACCTGAAAAATGTTGTTGATTTGGGATGAGCTCAACGTACTCAATAGTTACACCAAAATTTCCGTCGCCAGGTGCTATCGCCGTCGGCCGAGGAAGGAGGAAGAGGTGCAGCGCCGTTCCTGATTTGGGGAAGAAAGTCGCAGCCAAACATCGCCCGCCCTCGCCGGTTGCAGCCAATCGTCGCCCGACGCCGTCCGTGCTGCTGCGCCGTCCGATCGCCGTCGAGTGGCCCGGCCGTAGCTGCACCGATTTTTCCTTTGCTGCGCCGATTTCTGGACGAGGAGAAGAGAGGAGAAGAAAGGAGAAAGAAATGAAAGGGGAGGAGCAGACGTGTTTTGAGGAGCAAAAGGGCTGGGCCTTCCCTTTATTACCCAGCCACTTTCCCAAAATTTCCAATTGAAACCCCAAATCTCCAATAACCCCTATCCAGCCCCAAAACATAATTAAAAACTACTTTCCAGTCCATTTAATTGTTATTATTATTACTATTATTATTATTTATTATTATTATTTATTACTATTATTTATTATTATTATTATTACTATTATTATTATCATTAATACTACTATTATTATTACTACTATTTTATTTTTATAATTATTATTATTTTAAAGATGAAAAAAAAACTAATTATATATATATTTTTTTAATTGATTAGGTGACGAGCATTAAGGGGACTTAGGATTCAATACGTACATTCACTCGACTTTCCACGACATTTTTACGAGGTAGGGACCACTGACTTACCTATGTTAAATTTTATGTACTCAAATTTATGTGCTATGTGTATCATGCGATTCTATATTTCCAAAAACTAATATAGCCGTAGACCAAATGTGTCTGTGACCGGGGAAAAGGGTCATTGGGTTTATCCCAGCGTGCTATAACCACGAATTAAAACCAGAGACCAAATGTGTCTGTGACCGGGGAAAAGGGTCATCGGGTATATCCCGGCGCGTTTTAGCTGCAGTCAACTTATTTTCTACGATAAAACTATGAATTCTATGATCGATTGTACTATTTGTGAGTTGTATGATTTTGCATTGGTTAAGTCA
>BMAC01001186.1:19554-33352 GCA_014905375.1 Phtheirospermum japonicum | reverse complement strand
AACACTAGCCAGCCTTTATCTCTATTGGATCTTAGATGTGGTGTCGGGTCACTTTGAAACCACAATTCCACCCGACAAGGAGTATAGGGCTTCAGTGGATCCTCTCGTTCTCTTTCCACCTTGAGCAAGAAGGGAGTCCGTCAAGCTAATGATGTCAAACAAGCGCTTCTTGGGAGGCAACCAATGTTCTTTTTGTTATTTTTTTTTTGACATTTCTTTCTTTCTTTCTTTCTTATTACAAAAATCCAAAATATTGGAAAATCGAAAATAAATAATAAAAAATATTGTGTCTTTTGGTTCTTTTTAACCTTGTTTTGGTTTTTTTTTTTGGTTCATGTGCATTTTTCTTGTGTTTTTGACTTTGTGTGCTTTTCCTTTTTAGTGTTTTGCTTTCCGACTCCAACTTTTGCCGAATTGATAAGCTAGTAGAGTTCATGGAGCCGGTAGACACAATCCATGCTCAGTTTTCTCTTGGATAGCTTGGATGCTTAAATGGACCCCACCGAGCTCGACCCAAACTCGCTTGGTTTAGGAAGCTTCTATTTCACCCTCCTTTTACTTGTTTTTTTCAATAAAATGCAATGAGGGAATTGCATGGTTTAAGTGTTGGGGTGGGTAGGTGGTTAGGTTTCGGATTTTACAAAGCATGATTTGTATTTCTTAATTCGAGCCTTGGAGAAGTGACGCATTCTTGGAGAAGTGATGCTTACTAATTGCGCATTTATGTGGTTGAGTCATTTTTGTGTCTTGTGTGTGTTTATTACATAGTTGAGCAATCTCCACATGCTTGGAAGTTTTAATAGTTTACTTATCGGGTTTTTGCATGTACATACCCTCTTGTGTAAGGAGTTGAATTTTTGTGCTTCGTCAAGAACCGCATATATATATATATATATATATATATATATATATATATATATTATATATATATATTTAACATGTACTCGTGAAAATATTGCAAAGCTCTAAAAAGCTCTTTTGATTGTGTTTTCCAAAACTCGGTGCAAACTAGTGAGTAGCCTTCTGTGAATTATCAGTTTTGCTTTCATTTTTATGGAAATTGATTTGAGGAGGCTTTATTTTACTCGTACATGATTGAATTTGGAACTGAACTCGAGGCACATATATCACTTTTATTCTGTCCATATCCAAATATATAAGCTACTTAAAAAGCCCAAATGAGCCCCTTGAGCCTATGCCCCGTTTCTTGTTAGCCGAACTCAATTTTAGCTCTTGTATCTTCATAATTTGTGAGGTGAGAGAGTGTGTTATTAGTTGACTAGGAATGTGTGGGAAATCAATTGTGGGTTTCAGGTTTTGAATTACTTATATGCAAAAAAAAAAAAAAGAGAACAACAAATAAACTCAAACACAAAAAGTGATAAAGCGTGTGTTCAAGTGAAAAGCCTAATGTTCAAAAAGTCCAAGTTTAGTGAAAAGAAGCAAATTCAAAAAGCTTCCAAGTGTTGTGAAATAAAGTCGGGAAAGTGTGTGAGTGTACAAAAGAGTTTCAAATGAAAGTTTTGTGATTTGGGGAAAGGAGAAGCGTTTATAAGCTTTGAGTTTTAGAAATTAGGATTTCGTGTGTTATTGATCATGTTTGATCGTGTGTTAGCCACTATATCCAAATATTCCATACCTTACCAAAGAGCCAACATTACAACCCGAAATAAAGACCTCTTTCGATTCTTGTTTGGTCATGTACAATGGGTAATTCTGAGTTTCCGGTTTGTGAAATCTTGTAACATCCATACATCCAGTGCATATGCGGTTCTTGACGAAGCACAAAAATTCAACTCCTTACACAAGAGGGTATGTACATGCAAAAACCCGATAAGTAAACTATTAAAACTTCCAAGCATGTGGAGATTGCTCAACTATGTAATAAACACACACAAGACACAAAAATGACTCAACCACATAAATGCGCAATTAGTAAGCATCACTTCTCCAAGAATGCGTCACTTCTCCAAGGCTCGAATTAAGAATACAAATCATGCTTTGTAAAATCCGAAACCTAACCACCTACCC
This sequence comes from Phtheirospermum japonicum, assembly GCA_014905375.1. NCBI lineage: Eukaryota > Viridiplantae > Streptophyta > Magnoliopsida > Lamiales > Orobanchaceae > Phtheirospermum > Phtheirospermum japonicum. Next base: position 31,321 of record BMAC01001186.1, on the reverse strand, counting down.
ACCCCACACTTAAACCATGCAATTCCCTCATTGCATTTTATTGAAAAAAAACAAGTGAAAGGAGGGTGAAATAGAAGCTTCCTAAACCAAGCGAGTTTGGGTCGAGCTCGGTGGGGTCCATTTAAGCATCCAAGCTATCCAAGAGAAAACTGAGCATGGATTGTGTCTACCGGCTCCATGAACTCTACTAGCTTATCAATTCGGCAAAAGTTGGAGTCGGAAAGCAAAACACTAAAAAGGAAAAGCACACAAAGTCAAAAACACAAGAAAATATGCACATGAACCAAAAAAAAAAAACAAAACAAGGTTTAAAAAGAACCAAAAGACACAATATTTATTTATTTATTTATTTTCGATTTTCCAATATTATTGAATTTTTGTAATAAGAAAGAAAGAAAGAAAGAAATGTCAAAAAAAAAATAACAAAAAGAACATTGGTTGCCTCCCAAGATGCGCTTGTTTGACATCATTAGCTTGACGGACTCCCTTCTTGCTCAAGGTGGAAAGAGAACGAGAGGATCCACTGAAGCCCTATACTCCTTGTCGGGTGGAATTGTGGTTTCAAAGTGACCCGACACCACATCTAAGATCCAATAGAGATAAAGGCTGGCTAGTGTTCCAATCGGGCGAGTAGGAGTCATCTTGGGTAGATCTTCGGGTGGAATGGTGGTTTTGAAGTGACCCGATGACTCATCCAAATAACAAAATGAATAATGGCTGGCTAGTTTGTCCATCATGTGGTCGATAACGGGGGAGGGAAACGACCTTTCCTTCTGGCCGCATTTAACTCCTCAAGATCGATCAACATCCTACATCCCGTTTTAGCCCCCGTGGCCATCAACTTTCCTTTTTCATTCTCAATCAATTTCTCGTTTTCCACTATCTCGTTAAAATTTGGGTTCAAATGCCTTTGGAATTCTCTAGATGGTTTGGAATCATCCTCCAAGACTAGTTTATGCATATAAGTCCAAGGGCTAATTCCCTTAATAACTCTGGGTCTCCATGAAATAGAACCCTTAAGAACTTTAAGCACCTCAACCGACCCCTCCTCTTCCTCTCGGTTCGGATTCGCAAAGATGATAATCGGCTTGCTCTCCTCTTCCTCCAAAAAGACATGCTTGAGGTGAGATGGGTGAGGCTTAGGCTAGTGCTTGTGCCTCCCCCGACCTCGTTTGGGTTAACTCGAACAAATCACCAATCCCTTCAAGGTACTCTTCAAGATTTACAATCTTATCATCAAGAGTCTCCACCTCCCCGCCAAAAATTTGTCAGTGCCCTCAATGACACAATCACAATCTCCTTCACTCAAGGCGTTGGCACGTGGAAACACAATAGACTTGTTGTTACAAACAAGGGGCTCCGTATCCTCACAACAACCCTCAATATAGACTTCCCTGAAAACCTCCTCCTCATTGCGCTTTTCCTCCATATAAACTCATTCGGCCAACATTTTGATCATGTCTATATATAGCCAATCCTCGTAAGATTTTTTTGAAGGAGAAAGTATATGGGCTTTAGAGGTTGGTGCCTGAATCAAACTTTTGCGGCTTGCTGGTGTCGGTGCATAGTGCGTCGGTCGACGGTGCTGTTGTCGACGCTCACAAAGAGTTTTATCGACTAAGCGTTGATGGATGCGTCGGTCGACGCAGGCAACTCCAGGCATCGACGTGAGTAGGTATCGCCGGCAGGACTCGGACACTGGGTAACCCAGTATCGGACTGGTACCCAGTGTCATCTCAGCACATTGCTCGTCCAATCTTCGTCGTCTCGACGGTGAAAGAGAAAATTAAACATAATTAGAGTATTACTTATAAAATAAAGGAGAAAAACCTAAAATGAGATAAGAAATGGAAAATACTAAAAAGAAGAGAAGCAAGAAGAATAGAAACCTAAAACTCGACAAAACACACAAACCACAATGCAAAAACACACGAAAACCACATACAAATATGTACAAATTAACTCCCCCACACTTAGCTTTTTTCTTGTCCTCAAGCAAAATCTAGTCTAGACGAAGACAATGAAAAGCTATTTACCCAATGACCTAATCGCTAATGCATTCAAATGATTCAAGAAGTTATTGCATTAAATTGACTGAAAACTCAACTAATAGGACGACACGATAACGTTGAGATAAGAGATTTAGACTAGCTTCCGAACACCTAAAAGTAACGAGTTGACCTCCATGTACGTCACCCATTCATGCCTCGGCCAAAGTCTATCCCTGCTCAAACTGCCAAGTCCTCACTCGACTAGCCCAGCCATCTATACACCTCTTTAACAAAACAATCTAAGAAAAACAAAAATAAGAACTTAACATGTACAAGGATTTCGCTTCTTGTACTTATTATTTTTTCTTATTCTTTATTTTATTCTTTTTTTATTTTTTCTTTTTCTTTTTCTTTTTTATTTTTCTTTTATGAGTACCTATAGAGATGAGTTACTAAACGAGCATAATGTACATAAATCAAAAGTGAGAATTCATTGACTCCGATCTTACGTTGCTAAGTGCAACTGATAACATTTTTCAACCTTGCACGTGGAGTTTAAATTTCTCCAAATAAAAAATAAAAATTACTAAAGTCCTACAGAGGGTATCGGAAAACGGGGCTAGTAGAATGTATTCAACTCTTTGGAACGAAACAAGAATAGAACAGAGGACCAGACACTTCATAGATTCTTTACACTTCATTTCCCACAATTATACTATTGTTCGAACGGAAGTCTAAATATTCTAACCAAAGCATCTAACCACGTCACTTCGCCAAGGTTTCAGTCAATATAAATACACACAACTCAAATCAACCACAAGCAAGCATACAAAAATTTACTAACCAAACCAAGGACAACCCCCCCCCCCCCCCACACACACACACACACACACTTAAACCATATAATGTCCACATTGTATAATACGAAAAATTAAGCTAAGTATGGAAAAAGGTAAGAGAAAGAGAGATACGTCTCTGAAATCGCGCTTGTGGTGATGAGTCGAGCGTCCAAAAACGTCCAACGGGCATCAACATCGAAGGGAGCCTGAAATAAAAAGAAAAAAAAACACACAAAACAATAAGAGCTAAAAAGCTTCGGTTGCCTCCCAAGAATCGCTTGTTTAAGATCACTTAGCTTGATAAAATTGCGTCGTCTACGTCGAGAATGGGTCAATGAGAGTCACAGTCTCCTTCGCAAGATTTACTCCTGATCCTTGAAAATACGGCTTAACTCAGTGGCCGTTTACTTGAAAACTTTCATTGGTCTTTTCATTGACAGACTTCACAACTCCATATGGCAACACTTCTTCAACCAAAAATGGACCACTCCATCGAGATTTGAGTTTTCCGGGAAACAACCGGAGATGAGAGATAAACAACAGAACTTGCATACCGGCTCGAAGATCTTTAGCAGTGGTCTTCTTGTCATGTTGGGCCTTTACCTTCTTTTTGTAAATATCTGCTTTATCGTAGGTCTCATTACGTATTTCATCAAGTTCTTCAATTTATAGTCCCCGTGTAGCACCAGCCTGTGTCAAATCATAATTCACTGCACGAATCGCCCAATAAGCTCGGTGCTCCATCTGGACCGGAAGGTGACATGCCTTGCCATAGACCATCCGATAGGGGATGGTCCCTAGAACTGTCTTGTATGCTGTTTGATATGCCCAAAGAGCGTCAGTGAGCTTAGCTGACCAATCCTTACGATTTGGTTTAACGGTCTTCTCCAGAATTGCTTTGATTTGTTTATTGCTTATCTCCACTTGGCCCGACGTTTGAGGATGATACGCCGTGACCACTTTGTGTTTCACCCATACTTTGCAATCAATTTTTCAAAAGACCGGTTGCAGAAATGTGCACCCCCATCGCTGATTATTGCTCGTGGAAATCCGAACCTACAAAAAATATGTTCTTGAATGAACTTGAGCATGACTCTTGCATCACATGTTCTCGTGGGAATAGCCTCAACCCACTTAGAAACATAATCAACGGCAACCAAAATACACTCATATCCAAACGACGCCAAAAATGGGCCCATGAAGTCTATGCCCCATACATCAAAGATTTCCACAACAAGGTTGCTCATTTGTGGCATTTCATCACGTTTGCCGATATTTCTCAAACATTGGTAGCGATCACAGGACTTGTAAAATTCTTGAGCGTCTCTAAATAGTCCCAACCAATAAAACCCTGACTGGAGGACTTTGTAAGTTGCCTTTTGCCCTCCGAAATGGCCGCCACACTGTTGATCGTGGCAAAATGATAGAACACTCCTTTGCTCTTCTTCGGGGATGCATCTTCGAATAAGTCCATCCTTCCCGAACCGAAAAAGGAATGGGTCATCCCAGAAATAATCCTTGCACAAAGAAAGAAATCTCTTCCTCTCTTGGAAGGGTAAATCAGTCCTCACATAGCCACAAGCAAGATAGTTAACGGTATCAGCAAACCAATGGGTTATATGTGAAGAAATAGCACAAGTCAGTTCGTAAGCAAAGACATCATCTATACAACCCTGTTCATTCACATTTTCTTCTTTATCTAAATGGGATAAATGGTCTGCGACAACATTTTCACAACCCTTCCTATCGTTAATCTCAACGTCAAATTCTTAAAGTAAAAGTATCCAACGGATCAAACGCGGCTTACTTTGGGTTTTGTTAAAAAGATAACGAATAGCTGCGTGATCGCTATGGACAATCACCTTTGAACCAATAATGTACGACCAGGATTTCTCCAAAGAAAACACCACAGCTAAAAGTTCTTTTTGTTGGTGGTATAGTTCCTCTGAGCTTCATTCAGCATAAGACTCGAATAATAAATCACACGGAGGATACCATCCAATCGTTGTCCCAAAATGCCCCCCCCCCCCCCCACACATTATTTCAAAGGGAAGGGACCAATTTGGGGCAACGACCACCGGAGTCGTGGTCAATTTTTCCTTAAGAAAGTTAAAAGCACTCAAGCATGATTCGTCAAAAATAAACGGTACATCAAGACCTAGAAAATGGCACAGCGAGCGACTAATTTTCGAAAAATCTTTTATAAAACGCCTATAGAAGCCCGCGTGCCCTAAGAAACTATGAACATCTTTAACGTTTTTGGGAGGTGGAAAATTCTCAATAACATCAACTTTAGCCTTGTCTACCTCTAAACCTTTGCTAGATATGACATGACCAAGCACAATACCACATTTAACCATGAAATGACTCTTTTCCCAACTTAACGTTAAATTACTCTCTATGCACCGTTCAAGCACTTTAGACAAATTAGCAAGACAAGAAGTAAAGGAAGGGCTAAAAACTAAAAAATCATCCATGAATACCTCAAGGAAGTCATCGATCATGTCCGTGAAGATAGACAGCATGCAACGTTGGAAATTGTCGGCGCATTGCACAAACCAAAGGGCACTCGTCGAAATGCAAATGTCCCAAATGGATAAGTAAATATCATTTTATTTTGATCCTCCGGTGCAATAGCAACTTCATAATACCCGGACAAACCATCAAGAAAGCAGTAATTTTGGTGCCCGGCCAACTTGTCAAGTAATTAATCAATGAAAGGAAGTGGAAAATGATCCTTTCTCGTGGTGGCATTAAGCTTCCTGAAGTCGATACACATTCACCACCTAGTCGTCAACCGTGTTGGCACGATTTCCCCTTATCATTTTCAATAATAGTGATTCCGCCCTTCTTCGGTACCACATGGACAAGGCTCATCCATTCGCTATTGGGTGCAGAAAAAATGATCCCTTCGTAGATCAATTTGAAAATCTCCTTCTTAAAAACTTCCATTAAAGTGGGGTTCAAACGACGTTGACCTTCTCGAACTGGCTTTGCCCCTTCTTCCAGCACGATATAATGCATGCATGTGGCTGGACTTATACCCTTAATGTCTCCCAAACTCCAGCCAATAGCTCCTTGAAACTTTTTAAGAACGCCGATTAATGCCTCTTCTTCATCTTCGGCTAACTCGGCAAAAATGATCATCGTCTTCTTCTCGCCTTCCTCTAGGAAAATGTACATGAGATGACTTGGAAGAGGTTTAAGCTCGGATTTTGGCTCGATGTTTAGTTTCTCATTTTCAAGCTCACAAAGATCAATCACCCCCTTAGAATTAGGCTCAAAACAATTATCGTCCTCGGCCAGCCAAGAGTCGTAGTCATGATCGAGAAATTTATGGATGTCAGATTCCTCTTCAAAGTTATCTTGCACAATTAAATCAATGGAATCCACAAATGAACACTCAGCGTTCATGGACGAAGATGGAGTTGCATGGAAATCATGGATAGAAAAGTGACTGATTCATCTAGCACAGACAAAGTCATGCTCCCATTGTTCACATCAATCAACGTGTTGGTCGTGGCCATGAAGGGTCAACCCAAAATTGTATGCTCTCGATTATTATCTTGAACTTCGCCCACGTCCAAAATCACGAAATCAATGGGTATAATAAGGTTCCCAACTTGCACAAGGACGTCCTCAACAATCTCCTTCGGGTACCTTACTGACTGGTCTGCTAATTAAAGTCGCATCTTTGTCGGCTTAAGGGCACCTAAATCAAACTGCTCGAAAATAGACGAAGGCATTAAATTGATTCCCACCCCAAGGTCAAGCATACCCCGAGTTTCTTTTCCATTTCCCAAAGTAATTTTTATACAAAAACTCACGGGGTCACTTTCCTTTGGGGGAAGGGGATTTCGTAAGATCACCCTCGCCGCATTTGAAATGCAAATTTTTTCATTTTCAGAAAATCTTCTTTTTTTTATGCTAAGTCATTGAAGAACTTAACATATGCGGGAACGTTTCTTATAACATCAAGCAAAGGCACATTGGCGTTAACTTTGGAAAGCATATTATAAAGCTCAAGAAATTGCTTATCTTTATTTTCCTCTCGAAGACGACTTGGATATGGAATGGGAGGCCGATATGGGTTAGAAGCTTTGTGAATAGTCTTCTTAGGCTCGACTTCCTTTTCAACATTATCTTGAGACTGGGTAATGGTTGTCTCCTTGCCTTCTTCTCATTCGGCTTCTTTCTTTCTCCATTGCTTTGAACTTGTGATTGGTTAGAGTTCTCATCGGGAGATGCAACATTATTATTCACAACTCGCCCAATCCTAAGCACTGTGACAGCTTGTGCTTATGAGGATTGACTCGGTAACTTTCCTTTCTCGTTCTTTCCTACTTGCTTGGCGAGTTGGCCGAGGGTAGTCTCAAGCTTGTCCATCCATTTGTCATTACATTGCAATGTTGACTCAGTGCATTGCATGAATGTACGCAAGGTCTCCTCGAGTGTTGGCGAAATGGATGCTTGAGTCAATAGAGGTGGAGGAAATGGTACTTGACCTTGCCCTTGCGGTTGTGGAGGAAATGGGATTTGACCTTGCCCCTGCGGTTGTGATTGTTGCATTGGTCGAGTTGAGAATGAAAATTGACCTTGTCCCCATTGTTGTTGATATGGTTGTTGGGGAACAAAGTTATTTTGTGGCATTGGGTTCGGTATCGGATTTGCTGCATTTTGATTATTCGACCATGAGAAATTTGGATGATTTCTCCATCCCGGATTGTAAGTGTTGGAAAATGAATTATTATTTCGTGGGTAACTATTCTGATATCCTTGCCCTTATTGATTTGTTTGAAACCTCTGAATAGCAAGTGCTTGTTCATTATTTTCCTCGGTTGGTTCAAAGTTTGCTTAGCATGTATTAGCTCCAGGCCCGTACACTCCACAAATGCCACACGTCTCAAATGATTGAGACATGCCTTGAGATAGAAGCGTGTTTTGAGTTTGCAATGAGGCCTCTTGCCTCATTAACTCGACAAGTATTTGTGTATCATCAGGGGATGAATGTGACATCTCGATCTCATGAACAACTACCTTCCTTGATCGCGAGCTTTTCTGTTGAGAATTGTAACTGATTGACTCGCATATGTCCCAGACTTCTTGAGCAGTTCGTGATCCGATCTCTCCCCCTGCTGCGTTGTCCACCATATACTGAAATGTAAGAATAAGCCCATCATAAAAAAATTTATTGACAAGCTCGGCTAGATATTGATGATGTGGGCACTATGTCTATAATTCTTTAAAACGTTCCCAAGACTCATGGAACATTTTTCCTTCCGTCTGATTGAACGACGCTATCTTTTCTCGGAGTTGAGGCATCGTTTTATTCGAATAATACTTCCCCATGAAGCAATCATACACCACATCCCAATTCGTAAGGAAATCAGGTTCCAACAACAAAAACCAAGTCTCCACCTTGTCCTTCAACGTATACGGAAAACATCTCATCTTCATTTGTTCTTCACGAAGTCCTTGCAATGGAAATGTTTGGATAACCGAGTAAAACTTCCTGATGAAAATTATCGGATCTTCGTTTAGACGCCCGTAGTAAGAGGGAAAAAGATTGAAATGAATGGCCTTGAGTTCATAATCTCGGGCCGCTGGGCCTAGGCGAATGCATGATGTAGACAGGCCAATTACGGGCCAAGAAAATTCACGCATACGAGCCGGCTGAGGCTCATGATGATGGAACGGCCTGTGAGGTGGCACGTACGGAGCTCGGGGTGGATGGTATTGTTGTTATTGATTGAACGGTTGTTGATGATGAAAGTACAAAATTTGTTGTTGATTAAGTTGCATGTCGTGATTGTTCGCTTGTTGATTGAAATGATCTTGATTAAATGGTGATGGATTTGGATTCAAGTTCAGGTTTGGTGCATTGTTTTATTCATTCTGAGTTTTCGGTTGATTCGGTTCTGTACGAATGGCTCCGGGCGGACCCATCGATAATTCTGTTATCGAGGTGAGTCTTGCTTGATTTACCTGGTGAATGTTGTCTATCAAATGAACTAATTGGCCGCCCGTCGTCAAGCGTCAAATTAAATATTTATTTTCCTTAGCTTCTTTCCACTAACTAGTAGTAGCGATAAGTAAGGGTCGAACCCACGAGGAGTGTGGTTAGATTGTGATGATTCGTATTTTATTTAAATAAATAATTGGGGTAAGGAATTTTGAATTAATTTAACTAATAAAATAAACAAGAAATTAAACTAACAAGAAAACAATTAACGAAGAGTTAATAATAATAAAAGCCTAGTTCTAGTTCAGTTTCCACCCTCGATTCACTCATTTAACCAACCACAATATCATAATCCATTCATCACATGCAACTAAAAACCCTAAGTAACAACAAGCTCTGCTACTCGAATTTACCCTTATGTGTATTTAATTAAAACAAGCTCTTTAATTAAACATAATCAATGAACAACATAGAATAAGCTCTCTATATTTAATCCATCAACAGCAATAAGAATCAGGTAAATAGGCTAATCTAAGCAATAAACTCACAAGCTCGGTTTATTTAACTTATGATGTGTTGTCCCTAACGATTTACAATCATTAGTTGCTTCAGAGAAATAGTGATTACGATAATTACACGGGAAACAATCCTATTTCTAGCAATAGATAACCAATCCCTAATCTAGGTGATCAAGTCAAATTAAGAATTAAGCAAAATTGAAAATAGAACAACACAAACAATCGCATATGACGAACGAACAACAATATGGCATAAATCAATTAAACATAGTTTCACGAGGGTTTCAATATCCCTAGAACTAGATAATAAGTTTACTCACTCATGGAGTTAAGAAAATAAAAGAAAAGGTTCAGATAAACAAACATAATCCTTGATAAAATAGGAGAGATGATGTGTTGAACTTGAATCTTGCGTCTTGGAACGTCAATCTTCAAGTTCTCTTGTGTGTGGATGACTTGGAACGAGTTGGAACCTCTCTGGACCTCCTTAGAACCCTAAGATATGTTATATTATGCCTCTGGGACGAAATAGGGTTGGGGTTTATATAGAACTCCTTTTTCTTACTGCCCAAGATTCTTCCTAAAATAATTCTGCCGAGTCGGCGTCGACGGAGAGTCGACTGACGCGAACCAGCCCTCGGCGTCGATGGAGCGTCGACTGACACGAACCAGCCCTCGGCGTCGATGCGAATCACCTGCCTGCGTCGTCCTGTATGCGTTGTCCTGCATGCATCGATATCGATGCTTCAGAGCATGAGCGTCGACTTAGCGTCGACATGGCGTCGACTGACGCGAGCCAGCCTTCGGCACCACACCGCACATCGCGTCGACTGACACGGTCCATCCTCGGCATCGACGCGTCATCGACGCACCATCCTAATTCTTGAATTTTCTCTCCTCGATTCTTCAATCCTTGTTTCTCTACTTCCTTGTGAGACTTCCTTCGATAAATATAGCACTAATTACTACAAAATAAAGAAGAAATATATGATTGGTGCTTGATTGCTCATAATAACAATTATAGGAGAAATAAGCATATATGATAATATTAAGCACATAAAATCACCGGAATTAAACCGTCAATTAGCGTGTAATTTCTCGTTTGTCAAATCCCCCAGACTTAAACCTTGCTTGTCCTCAAGCAATATGAAGAATTAAAGCATAGGACAAACATAATATAAGTAATTCACTCAAATTACCCAAGTGAATTCATTCGGACTCTAGACACCACTATATTTTTAGAAATCTTAGACGTTTCATGTATTGGCCTAGGTGATCCCGGTAGCTTGGCAACCCCTTTTTATACACGTCACGTCAATGCACTATGGTGCCCCCTCGCTACTCAATGGTTTGGCTCTATCCATTGTTGGAATTGATAAAATATCTCGTCCTCTCCCATTTATTTATTTATTATTTTTTTTCAATTGAGGCCCGCAGCTCCGCACTACCATCCTTGACTTCATAATGATGATAAGGCGCTGGATAGGAGGATTGTCTTGATTGGGTGTTTGATTTGTTGAGTTCACCTCCGCCATGTTTTGAGAATTTGATAGTGTGATGCGCCTTTTGAGCACATGCATGAATTGTTGAGCTACTAGCATCTTCGTTGGACTTCGCTCTTTGGAATTTGTAAGGGAATGCACTTGATAAATACGGATAGGCAGCTGTTTCGGCACCTCAATTCTTTTTTATTTTTCAATTTTCTACTTTCACCATGCTGGTATACCCTAACCGGACTTTATTTGACTTCTGTTTCTACTAACGAGATATCATCACGCAACCGCCAACTTCAAGGCCCCACACAAACTCATATCAAGTACGGCAACCACAAGTACATATCAATAACGCAATAATCTAGAATTGACGCCCCCACATATGAATCACAAAAGCACTAACATGCGTACCTTTGATTCCTAAATCAAATGATGACTAAAGAATTTAACCGAAACATAATTCATCAAGGCAATTCAAGCAAGTACTCTTAATCATTTTCTTTTAATCTTATCAAGTTTTTAGTACAAAATCCTCAATATAACCACAATAACTCACTCCCCAAAGCTTAAACATTGCTTGTCCTCAAGCGAATACTAAACAAGAACAAGCACATCATAATATCATGAGGAAAGAGTAGGAAAAGAAATCACCCGGGGAATTGTCGAGGGTCTTGGTCCTATTGATCATGATGCTCGGTCCTTGGAAAAGTGGCCCACACATCCAAAACAAGACATCGCCTCCAAAGATGCAAGAAAAATAAAAAAATAAAATAGAAAATAAAACAAGTAAACATTGGGTTGCCTCCCAACAAGCGCTTTTGTTTAAAGTCGTTGGCTCGACTTATTCCCTTGATCAAGTCATAGGTGGTGCTTCCAACTCCATTCGTTCCTCATCAACAGAGCGAAACCCTTCATAATATGGTTTGAGTTGGTGTCCATTCACCTTGAACGTCTTGTTCGTTCT
>BMAC01001186.1:0-19272 GCA_014905375.1 Phtheirospermum japonicum | reverse complement strand
AGGCCGTAGAAAGCCTATGAGCAACACCATACTTTTGGAGCAATGCCTCCACCGTTTTGTTGCAAAAGTGGGTGCCACGATCGCTTATCATAGCTCAAGGGATCCCGAACCTTGAGAAGATCCGAGATTTAATGAAACGTGCAACAACCTTCGAGTCGTTAGTTGAGGTGGCTTTCGCTTCCACCCACTTGGAGACATAATCCACCGCCAGAAAAATATAGATATTTTTGAATGAATTCGGGAAGGGGCCTATAAAGTCGATGCCCCAGACATCAAAAATTTCACAAACCATTATGGGCACTTGGGGCATTTGATTTCTCCGTGAAAGGTTCCCCGTGCGTTGATAATTATCACATGCCTTACAAAAGTCATGCGCATCTCGAAATAGGGATGGCCAATAAAAACCACTGTCAAGTACCTTATGCGCAGTTCTCTTCGATCCAAAATGTCCTCCACATGCATGAGAATGGAAAAATGAAAGAATAGCGTGGAACTCCGATTCGGGGATGCATCTTCGAATTACTTGATCAGCACAATGCTTCCAAAGGTATGGGTCGTCCCACACATAATATTTCGCATCACTCCTCAGCTTGTCCATCCTTGCTTTCGTCAGCCCTGTTAGAAACACACGAGCAACTAGAAAATTTACTAAGTCAGCGTACCATGGATCCACGTGTTCAACCGCAAGTAGTTGCTCGTCCGGAAATCTCTCATCAAGTTGTAGCTCGTTCCCCTCATGCACTAATCTACTAAGGTGGTCGGCCACGGTATTCTCGGCTCCCCTTTTGTCCTTGATCTCCAAATCGAATTCTTGGAGTAGTAAAATCCACCGTATGAGTCGTGGCTTCGTCTCCTTCTTTGTAAGTAGATGTCGTAGGGCCGCGTGATCACTAAAAACCAACACCTTTGATCCAATGATGTATGAACGGAACTTCTCAACGGCAAAAACAACAGCTAGAAGCTCCTTCTCCGTGGTAGTATAATTTTCTTGGGCAGGGTTCAAGATCCTTGATGCATAATAGATCACATGGGTTACTTTGTCCACCCTCTGCCCTAGCACGGCTCCCACAGCATAATCGCTTGCATCGCACATAATCTCAAAAGGTAGGTCCCACCTCGGTGCTTGGATAACTGGAGAAGTGGTCTACCGTTCCTTCAGTGTGTCAAAGGCCTTCTTGCAGTTGTCATCGACCTCAAATTCCACATCTTTTTGCAAGAGCCTACAAAGTGGCGAAGCGATCTTCAAAAAGTCCTTGATAAATCTCCTATAAAATCCTGCATGGCCAAGAAAAGAACAAACTTCCCGCACATTGGCGGGGTAAGGCAACGCAGCTATGGTATCAATCTTAGATCTATCGACTTCTATTCCTTTTAACGAAACCATGTGTCCTAAACTATACCTTGTTCTACCATCAAATGACATTTTTCCCAATTTAGTACAAGATTAGTATCGACACAACGTTTCAGAATTAAAGATAAGTTTCCAAGACATACCTCAAAAGAATTGCCAAAAACGCTAAAATCATCCATAAAGACCTCTATAATCTCGCCAAGGTATTCCGAAAAGATACTTACCATACATCGTTGGAATGTGGCCGGTGCATTGCAAAGTCCAAATGGCATGCGGCGATAGGCAAATGTGCCGAAGGGGCACGTGAAGGTAGTCTTCTCTTGATCCTCGGGTGCTATAGGAATTTGTAAATATCCCGAGTAGCCATCCAAAAAGCAGTAGTATGAATGGCCCGTCAACCTCTCAATCATTTGATCAAGAAATGGAAGAGGAAAATGGTCCTTGCGAGTCATGGAGTTTAGCTTAAGATAATCAATACAAACTCGCCAACCCGTATGCACCCTTGTTGGAACCAATTCGCCTTCTTGATTTTTGACCACCGTTACCCCCGACTTCTTCGGAACGATTTGATCGGGCTCACCCACCGACTATCAGAAATGGAGTAAATTACTCCAACAACTAGCAGCTTCAGAATCTCCTTTTTCACCACTTCCATCATTGGTTGATTCAATCATCTTTGGGGTTCCCTAGACGGTACAGCATTCTCTTCGAGAAAAATTCGGTGCATACACTTGGATGGACTTATTCCTCGCAAGTCTTCTATGGTCCATCCGATTGCTTGCTTATTATTCTCGAGTACTTGCCGCAGTGATGCTTCTTGGGAGTTATCTAAGCGTGATGAAATGATCACAGGTAGTGTCTCATTTTCTCCCAAAAAGATGTATTTCAAATGCTCAGGCAACGACTTGAGTTCGAGGTCCGGTGCCTTGACGATGGATGGTACGGCCTTCTCGCCTGATTCGGGAAAGCTTGATGAAGTTCACAGTACGATTGTATGGCTCCTAGAATGGCTCGAGTGTTTGCAATTCCGATACCATCTCTTATATTTCGTTCTCCCAGTTTGGCTTGGTAATTGGATAACTTAAGAGCAGCTAGTCCTCCCCCAAACTTCGTGTGATCGCCATCTCGAGCTCATCTTATTTATGCATTTCTAGAAATTCCTACGCTAGAGATTCAAAACAATCAAGTGCAAAAACAGAGTTATCGCAGTCAGGAAATCTCATAGCATCAAAAATATTAGATTGACAAATATGACCGTCAAATTCCATTGTTAGAGTGCCTCGAGTAACGTCGATTTTTGTTTGAGCAGTGTTCAAAAACGGTTGCCCCAGTAAGATAGGTGGCGATTTTGATGCTGAATCGCTCATGCTCAACACATAGAAGTCGGCTGGGAAAATCAGTTCGTCAACCTTTACGAGAACATCTTCAATTACACCATCAGGGTAAGCAGTGCTTCGGTCGGCAAGTTGGATTACTACCCCTGTTTTCTTTAATTTTCCAACCTTCAAACAATCGAAAATGGTGCGTGGCATAACATTTATTAACGCTCCCAAATCCGGCATGGCTCGCTCAACTCGCATGTTTCTAATCGTGCATGGAATGAAAAACATGCCCGGGTCATTCCTCTTTTGTGGCAAGCTCTTTTGGAATACGGCCGACACATTCGCTCCCATTAAGACCTTTTCATCTCCCTTTAACCTTCTTTTGTTTGTGCATAGGTCTTTGAGGAACTTGGCGTAACGAGGAATTTGTTTGATCGTATCGGCAAGTGGAATAGTGATCTCCACCTTTTTGAAAACGTCTCGTATTTTCCTCTCCGTGTCTTCCTTAGCTTGGCGCTTGATTCTCGATGGAAATGGAAGTGGCTCGGTCCTAGGAGGAGAAATAATGGGGTTATTGAAATTATTAGAAGGTTTAGGATTACCCTTTTCAGCATTCCATGTTTTCTTCCTCCGTCTTGTCTTCATTTTCCGGCCCTAGCATTGGATTGGACGGTCCTTCAACTTTTTTGCCACTTCGTGTCGTAACAGCGCTCATATTTTTTGGATTCACCTCAGTTTGAGGAGGTAATCGGCCACTACCTCGTGCTTCTAGTTTGACTAAGTGTTCCGCCATTTGACTCATTTGGGTCTCTAGGCCTTTTACGCTCGTCGCTAATGATCTCACCATTTCATCCAAATGTGGGGATGCATTCTCGTTCCGCTGTTGGTTGTTGTATTGATTCGGGAAATTTTGTCCATTTTGTTGAGCTTGGGAGGGCCCTTGGTCTTGATTTCCAGGTATATTCCCTTGCTGTATATTTCCCTGCTGATCACTCCATCTAAAACCAGGGTGGTCACCCCATTTTGGATTGAAGGTGTGGGGGTACGAGTCGTACTTCCTCCCTTTCCCATTTCTGGTTCCCAAGGCATTCACGTGTGCCTCGAGTGCTGAGTAAAAGTGTGGGCATTCGTCAGTAACGTGCTCCAATGTTTCGCAAAAACCGCATGGTCGAACCTTTGGGGTTCCTCCCGCACTCATCATGGCTTTCAACTCACTTAATTGGGTTTGTAGTAAATCAATACCCAGCTCCTTTACCGATTTCAATGAAGAATCACGATTGCCGAATTGCTGAGAGTTGGCTGCCATGTTCGATATTAGTTCTTTTGCTGCTGTCGGTGTCTACTCGTGCAACGTTTCTCCTTGCGCCTGCCTAGCCGAACAAATGTCTTTTCGAAGATTTGCCACTCGTGATGCGGGAAAGTACCTCTGCAAGAATGTTTTTTCCATAGCTCCCCACGTAGTGATGGATCCTGAAGGTAAGTAGTAAAGCCAGTCTTTGGCTAGGTCTTTTAATGAGAAGGGGAATGTCCTTAGATTGATTTGCTCGTCCGTGACTCCAGCGGGTTTCATGTTTGTGCATATGACATGGAACTCTTTAAAGTGTTTGTGCGGATCATCGCCAGTGAGTCCATGGAATGAAGGTAAGTGATGGATTAGTCCGGACCGTAGCTCAAATGTAGCATCGTTCACCGTTGGAAAGTGATGCACAATGGTTGTTGAGTAAGGTCGGGGTTTGCCAACTCCTTCAACGTTCGTTCCGCTTGCGCGACCATTGTCTCATTTTCTTGTTCTTCGCTCTCGCTTGAAGAGTCCTCGGATATGTAATTGGGTAATACCTGCTCCGAGTTTGACTTTTTCTTCAACTCACGGCCTCTCTTGTTGATTTCTGGATAATAATGCAAATTCTTCTTCCCGGATGATCTCAAGTTCATTCACCTGAGAAAACACTCAACAAGAGTTCAACTCGTTTAAACAAAATTAAAAATAAAATAAAATACTAAAATACTAAAAATCACAATTTAACGCGTCACTCCCCGGCAACGGCGCCAAAATTTGGTCGCCCGTCATCAAGCGTCAAATTAAATATTTATTTTCCTTAGCTTCTTTCCACTAACTAGTAGTAGCAATAAGTAAGGGTCGAACCCACGAGGAGTGTGGTTAGATTGTGATGATTCGTATTCTATTTAAATAAATAATTGGGGTAAGGAATTTTGAATTAATTTAACTAATAAAATAAACAAGCAATTAAACTAACAAGAAAACAATTAACGAAGAGTTAATAATAATAAARGCCTAGTTCTAGTTCAGTTTCCACCCTCGATTCACTCATTTAACCAACCACAATATCATAATCCATTCATCACATGCAGCAAAAAACCCTAAGTAACAACAAGCTCTGCTACTCGAATTTACCCTTATGTGTATTTAATTAAAACAAGCTCTTTAATTAAACMTAATCAATGAACAACMTAGAATAAGCTCTCTAKATTTAATCCATCAACAGCAATAAGAATCAGGTAAATAGGCTAATCTAAGCAATAAACTCACAAGCTCGGTTTATTTAACTTATGATGTGTTGTCCCTAACGATTTACAATCATTAGTTGCTTCAGAGAAATAGTGATTACGATAATTACACGGGAAACAATCCTATTTCTAGCAATAGATAACCAATCCCTAATCTAGGTGATCAAGTCAAATTAAGAATTAAGCAAAATTGAAAATAGAACAACACAAACAATCGCATATGACGAACGAACAACAATATGGCATAAATCAATTAAACATAGTTTCACGAGGGTTTCAATATCCCTAGAACTAGATAATAAGTTTACTCACTCATGGAGTTAAGAAAATAAAAGAAAAGGTTCAGATAAACAAACATAATCCTTGATAAAATAGGAGAGATGATGTATTGAACTTGAATCTTGCATCTTGAAACGTCAATCTTCAAGTTCTCTTGCGTGTGGATGACTTGGAACGAGTTGGAACCTCTCTGGACCTCCTTAGAACCCCTGAGATATGTTATATTATGCCTCTGGGACGAAATAGGGTTTGGGTTTATATAGAACTCCTTTTTCTTTCCGCCCAAGATTCTTCCTAAAATAATTCTGCCGAGTCGGCGTCGACGGAGCGTCGACTGACGCGAATCAGCCCTCGGCGTCGACGCGAATCACCTGCCTGCGTCATCCTGCATGCGTCGACATCGACGCTTCAGAGCATGAGCGTCGACTTAGCGTCGACTGACACCCTTCCCATCGACGCTTCAGAACATGAGCGTCGACATGGCGTCGACTAACGCGAGCCAGCCTTCGGCACCACACCGCACATCGCGTCGACTGACGCGGTCCATCCTCGGCATCGACGCGTCATCGACGCACCATCCTGATTCTTGAATTTTCTCTCCTCGATTCGTCAATCCTCGTTTCTCTACTTCCTTGTGAGACTTCCTTCGATAAATATAGCACCAATTACTGCAAAATAAAGAAGAAATATACGATTGGTGCTTGATTGCTCATAATAATAATTATACGAGAAATAAGCATATATGATAATATTAAGCACATAAAATCACTGGAATTAAACCGTCAATTAGCGTGTAATTTCTCGTTTGTCACTAATTCTCCACCAAAGGACCTAAATCCTTGCATTCACTAACAAAAAATTAAAACAATCGAGATAAAAGAACACAAATTAAAAGAAATAAATAAAACATGTACGAACAAACATTTTTGGACAGCCTTTGTCAATTCCCTGGCAACGGTGCCAAATTTTGAATCGAACACTTTTTGCTTTTAAAATAGAAAGATCATCCGCAAGACAACGGAGCTATTATAGGCGATAGGCTTGAGTCGAGTCGAATCACGAGAAATTACAATCAGCATCTATAAATTTTTGTTCAAAATTTCTATAACTAAACATACGATCCATTTTCAGGGTGGGTTTCTACAACTATGAATTTGAAAACGAGCGTACTAAAATTGAAACTAAGTAAAAACGATAAAATCTAGAATTTATAAAATGAGAAAACAAACATAATTAACTAGCAAATTAAAACGTGCTTGAATTACTAAACTAATAACAAGTCGAATGAAAGTACAACATTTAAACCAAGTCAAAAGCAAATTAAAAAGTGCAGGAAACTTATAATTCGTATGAAATCAGTAGAAGATGAATGATCTATAGAAACGAAACGATATCTCTAAGACGAATGAACGAGAAACGGAGAAATGACTTGATCATCAACTGAGTTCTTCAATTTTATGTAAATGGAAAGGGGCTTGAAGTATCTGAACGTTTTTGAACCTTCCCCCTCGTATATCTGGTGAAAATATGAAGAAACCACCGGGTATTTATAGATTTGCCCAAAAATAACCGCCCAACTACCGAAGGCGTCGATCGACGCATGTCAGGCTCGGCGTTGACGCTTGCCAGGTCTCAGCGTCGACGCGTGCGGCTTGCTAGCATCGGTGCATAGTGCGTCGGTCGACGGGGCAGTTGTGGGCGCTCACAAAGAGTTTCACAACTGAGCGTCGATGGGTGCGTCAGTCGACGGTGCTGTTGTTGACGCTCACAGGGAGTTTCATCGACTGAGTGTCAACGGGTGCGTCGGTCAACGCGGGCAACTCCCGGCGTCGACACGAGAAGGTATCGTCAGCAGGACTCGGACACCGTGTAACCCAGTGTCATCTCAACACATTGCTCATCCAATCTTCGTCGTCTCGACGCTGAAAGAGAAAATTAAACATAATTAGACTATTACTTATAAAATAAAGGAGAAAAATATAAAATGAGATAATAAACGGAAAATACTAAAAAGAAGAGAAACAAGAAGAATAGAAACCTAAAGTTCGACAAAACACACAAAATTCAATGCAAAAACACACGAGAATCACATACAAATATGTACAAATCAGTGCCTTGTATGGGTTCGAAGACTTGTGTAGTCCATCGGGAAGTTCCTTTTCCAAAATGTGGCCTACGGGGGTGGAATCAAGAGGAGTAATAACACTTGGAATTGAAACCACTTCCTCTTCCGACGGTGAGACAATCGTATATCATTTCGATGGGAATGTATATGGAGAATGGTTTAGTGCCCATTTAATTTTATATATTTTCTCACCCACCGTAAACCCCATTCCATCTCTTAATCTTTCCTAAGGTTTATGATGCTCGAGAAACTCTAACCCTGGAGTTAGCTATTATGGGGTTCTTCCTGCGTTTCCCTCAATAACTGTTTCAATTTCTCCAATCTTGAGGATTCCTTGATATCTTCCTATGGAAGGTTGTTATAAGTGATATAATGAATCACAAGGCAAGATATTATCCTTCTGTGTAATGTCAAATATCACTTCTACACCTCTCCATCCTTTGGGCACTTGAATTCTCAAGTTTTGAACACTTCAAGAGCTCGAGTGCTTTTGTTGATTCTTGGATCTTCCCATTGAGGTCCACCGATCATTCTGTCTTGTTGGAAAGACATTCTCCTTTGTTCAATCATGAGACTCTTTCTATTATTAAGAACCGAACGATCTTGGATTCTCATGTCGATTTCTTCAATTGTTGGAGATTGCATGATTTACGGTAAGACAACTTTTGCCACATCTTCGAAGATCCTTGGTATTTATATGAACTCATTTCTAAAGAATACTTCTGAATGATGAGTATTTGAGAATGCATAGGAGATCTTGTATGTAATCAAGTAGGGTTTGTTCCCTCCATCATCAAGCCTGGCCTCTTAAAGTCTTGATGTAGGGTAAGGACTCTCCTGAAATCTCGATCTTCCAAATTATATGCAATTATTGTGTAAACATTGAATGTCAATTTCCTTGCGTACAAATTTCCCGTGATCGCTCCAAGACAAAAATCTTTGAGATTTGAGATTCTTTTATCAAAGAGAGCGAGATTTAATGGCAGATCAACTCCTTCTTTAAAAGTTGATTTTATAATAACTCTAATGGCTCCAATGTGAATCCATGAAAGTGTATTCGCCAGTTCTCTTTTGAGTTCGCTCTTAATCTCCTGGACTTCTCTATAGGGTATTAGTAGCATCTCGGTTTGGTTTCCTATGTATTCTATGGGTATCGTGAAAACTCCCATGGAAATTCTGTGAATAATTTGGTGTTTCCGGATCCTCAACCAAAATTTATTCATGGCCTTTTCCATTGATCTTATTGTAAATCCTTCGTACATTTGTTGCTTTGGATCTTCTTTCATTATTTTCGTAAGTGTCTTATGAGAAACTGCTATATGGGAGAGGAATCCTGACAATCCTCCCTTACTACTTGTTGGAGAAATTCTTCTTCACTCGAATTCTGAATATGATTCGTTTCCATTTTCAGAGTATACTTATTCTTCATATATTCCTTCGTCTGAGGATATATCCTCAAATGGAAACACTTGTACCAGGTTTTGATTATAGACAGCTTCTTTGAACTCTTGGGTTGTCTCGAACTGTCTAACTCCTCTTTTTGATTTTCAGGACAATCTGTAGAAATATTCCCTTTTACTCCATACGTCCAGAAGTTGAAATCTTTAAAACTCTCATTAGCTCTAGTGTGAGCTCGTATTTAAGTTCTTTTTGTTGGAGTCCTGCTGGTTCTTCCTTGGCTTGAAAATGAGCCCTGGCTTCGGCTCGGCCCCTTCCTTTGTCTTGATTTATAATTTCTAGCCTTTTTATACCAAAACCTTTTCTTGTTTCTACGAACATAAGGGTGGCTACTTTCATTCTTCCGCTTATGTCTCTGTGGATGACCTCCGACTACTGTTGGGATGTCAATTGATTTATTTTCCTTTCAATCTCTTGTAATTCTTGTGAAGTACCACCTGGTGACACCACTCTGCTAACTTGGCTTTTAGGAATGGCATCCTTCTAACAATCGTATCCATATTAGTTGTTGGATTGTATTCTTAGATCAACATCTCTCTTAGTATTTTCGAGTAATTAATATGAATCTCTCTCCATGCGAAAATATTCTACCCAACGTATACATATGGATCTCTCCCTTAGATCAACGCATTCTTTCTGCCTAAAAACTGGCAGGCCATCTTTAGTAGAGGTATAGATAGATAGATAGATAGAAGAATATTCTACCGGTTAGTCTTACCGATGTTGTGTAGACGTGATAAATAATGGACAAAATATAAGTGGTATGTACGGTAATTTTCCTATAGTTTCCCTAGGCCCAACGTAGCTCAAGCCCATTTTTATGTCTAAATTGTATTGGGCCAAATAGGTTATTTGGAGTTTGGAAGTTATTTGGTCTTTACCAAAGCAAGCCTGATCTATTTCAAACAAGCGTGTGGGTGCATGTAAATCAGAAAACTGGCTATCTTAAGGGTTGATGAATACTAACTTGCGGAAGGTTGATCGATCATATAACTATGTCTAATTTTTTTTACAGGTTCCCTTATCAATATTTTTAATTTTCGGTATGTATTTGTTGGTTCAAGATTTATGTATTGAATTCTAAGTTTTGATTGGACTAATTTTTGGAACCATTCTTCTTCTGTAAAAATAAATTAATTAATTAAAAGTGGAATCGTTTTGTTATTGACCGTCGCTTTTTATCTTTCTGTCAGGAGTAATAATCTTTATAGGCTGCTGCTGATAGAATTATGATCATGGTTTACACTCTTTGGGTTTCAAATTGCAGCAAATGTGCTTTTATTGGATATCCAACTTTGGTCATTACTTGAATTGTACTTTTTCGTTTTTTGTTAGCTGAATATTATCCTTTACAGTTTAGAGTTTAGATTATACTGATTTTATCATTTCAAGATGCTGCCATTTTTGTTGGATATGGTATTTGGAATGAATTTTTGTGGCATTGAGGTTTGTTGATTTATGACTTTGAGCATCCTATATCTAGTTGATAATTATATACTGTGTTATTAAACTATATTGCACTCGAGCATAAAATATTAGATCATACGCGAGCATTTATGCATCAACAACATCGGAGTTGCTGTAGAGATTCTCCAGAATGGAAGTGATGACATCACTAATATACTACGCGTTCTAAGTTCAGCGTCCATTTCTTTCTTCTCCGAGTGGTGTAACGGGCTTTCAACCCCAACCAAAGAAATTTGAAAGGTTTATGTTGGGGATTTTGGGTCAAAAAGCCCATTATCGCCAGATATGCTACTGTACTAGCTGGAGCATGCAGGTAAGGATTTGAAGTTTGTGAGGATAGGTCTACCTTTTAAAGATATGGAGATCAAGGACGTAATGGGCTATTTGGATGTATGTTTCGATTTCATTGAAGATAACAGAAATGAGGGGATTGTTTTGGTTCACTACTTTGCAAGTGTATCTAGGAGGAGGTATATATATTGTATGTTGATTTGATATGCGAGAATTTGTGTAAAAATTAATAGTTTATAAATATATTTTTATGCACTTCATATTGTTAAATATATTTATTTCTCGTATATATATTATTGGGGATGGACGAACACCAATAGCATATTTTTAATTTATTTTGTTGTTCGATTAGTACGACGATGATCGTTGTATGACCCATGTATTTATTTTGGGGACACATCAATGATATTGAGTCACCCAATAATTGACAACGGGCTAAATAAAGGCCTTCTTGGGCCTAAGAGAGGCGTCTGATCTGCGGTTCTTCTATAGAACCAGATGGGGCTCCATTATAGAGCCATATAAGTGACATGGCATTCATTTGAGCCCTTAATTATTTTTTTCTTTTTAATTTTTCTTTTTTTTTTATAAATGCACGGTGGATTTGTCTGATCTCTCCTATATACATATAGTGTTGAGAAAATGTTGAAAGACTCTTTAGCTTCTTTGGATACATGAAGTTGGGGAGACAAGTGTTTCTTTGGCTTCCGGTGAATATGAAGGGCCAAGAGATTATAGATGTGTTCAATGAACATGCCATGAATTGGCAACTATAAAAGGGTGATCAAAGTGTTGATCAAATATTATTCCAACACAATAGAGTTTATTACTAAAGCGTGAGTTAGAACAAAGTCGAGCTTGTTCGGGTTTCAAGTGTGTGTAACTTGAAATCATTTCTCCAAGTTATAAAAAGAGTGTGTTGTTGAGCCCGAGGACGTAGACATTAGTTGTCGAACCTCGTAATATCGTGTGTCCTGTTATTTTTTTTTGCTACAAACAAGTGTATGCGCGGTTCATATTATTCGAGCATTTCCGCAAGTCTAACTTGAATATCTAGCTGTGGTAAATTGTATTGGAGTACAATTAATCGCAACATATAGTTCATGCAGCGCTGAGGAGAGCCGCAAAGGTTTTAGAAAAGGAGATAATTTTGGGATCATTTTTGGAGAAGGAATCAAGCATCTTACCTTTGAAAACTTGGAGGCGGCCCGCAATTGTGGACCTTTTTTTGGGAAAGATTGGAGGTAGCCAAAATTTTAAAAAATGAGGATCATAGATTTCATGTTCGATTATTTATTTTTATTTTATATTTATGAACACTATGTATGAATATTTTAATTAATTTCGATTCTTGTGATGTTGACCCATCGCTTGATTATGTTCTAATTAACTTCGTAATATTTATTTCATTTTTCATATGAGATTGTTTGTATTATTCTACTTTCTTGTCATGGTTATTTAATTTCTAATATAGACTGATCACCTATATTATGTTAGATATTAATTGTTAGAAATAGGGCTACAATCCATAATTGTTGCAGTTTCTATTTCACTTTAAACAACTAATAGTCGTCCACTATTAGGGATAACACAACATATAAGTTGAATAAATCGAACATATGAGTTTATTGCTTATATTAGCCTATTTGCCTAGTGTCTAATGCTTTTATTGAATTAAATCTAAAGAGCTTATTTTAAATTGTCTATTAATTAGGTCTGATCGAAGAGCTTGTTTTAATTAAATATTTGGTAAGGGTAAATTCGAGTAGCAGAGTTTATTGCTATTTGGGGCTAGTAATTTCATATGAAAAGTGAAATATAATATTACAATGGATTAGATAAATCGATTGAGGGTGGAAACTGAACTTAGACTAGAATTTCTCATTATTAATAATTTTTTATTAATTCTCGTACGTGTTTTGTTTGGTTGAGTTTAATTACTTTTTTTTCTTTATTATTTATTTGGTTAGTTAGTTCTAATTAATTAGTTCATCATCTTTTATCTATTTTTATTATTTTAATTAAATACGAATAATCACAAATTAATCCACACTACTCGTTGGATCGACCCTTTACTTACTGCCAATACCTCTGCAATATTATGTAATGTAAAAATGATACAGTTGCTGCTAATATATGTCCTTATAGAAATTATGCTTGTAATGGACAATTTTGCTCTTGTCAAATATAGTATTATTTTGTCAAAAAAAACAATTGGACATAGATGATGTTTGAAGGTTTCAGAGTTTGGAGGAGTAAATCTCATAAGAAAGATAGATTTCATAATATTGGTTATCTTATACAAGTTTTGTTGTGTTTAATTGAAAAGTGCTCAAACTTATTATTCATTTTTTGCTATTCAAGATATTGAATCTGTTCGCAAAACATGTTCTTGTCAGACCTAATTAAAAAAAAAAAAACAAGGCATCTGACGAAGACACTCATAAGATATTACACGTGATGTAAACATGTGGTTTTCATTTTTTCATAAACAAGTTTAAACTAATTATTATTTATTAAAAAAAACAAATATATCAAAGTTACAAAGGCCCTTTATGATACTTACAAACGAAACCAAGAGATTCACATTTTTTTTAAACAAATATGTGTGCAGTTTGTAAAACATAATTAATTATTAAGGGTGCATTTGTAATTTGTTAGCCAAAACATAATACATGTTGACAGGATTCGTTTTCACAATTATTAGAATATATAATCAAACAAGAAACAAATCGAAAATAAAATAGAAACACAAATTTTGATAGAATTTACTTTCTCAAATATTAAGGTATACAAATAAACTGGAAATAATATAAAAACATAACACATGTTTTCCAAAATATTAGTATATACAAATAAATTGAAAGCAATACAAAAATATAATATATATTTTTCTCAATTATTAGGGTATAAAAACAAATTGAAAACAATATACAAACATATGTTTTTTAATTAAATTGTGGCGCTTTTATTAAAAAATGAGAAAATAGTCCGAATACAAAGCAAAACAGTGAAAAAACGAAAACAGAGATACTAGCGCTTTACAAGAAGTCTCCGCTTAGGAGAACTCTTGAAACTCTGCGTATATGGGTAGAATCTTCCTTTTCAGCAATATCCGCCCAAGATCGTCGAGATGCGATATTCAAAAGGTCAAGGGCAGGAGAGGATTTTGCAACGTCAACAGTGAAAGGAGTAGACGACTCCTGTTGTACTTCTTTAATTTTGTCAAGTAATTCCTGGGTACGTTGATCAGTGGTAAGTTTACGAAAAAGTGGGCTGCAATGTTGGCTGCGAATATCAGAATCATCCACTATAATGCCTTCTTCAAGTGTAAGACTGACTGTTAGAGAATTTTGTGAAGGCGAAACCATATCCGAAGAACCCATGTCCACCTAATCAACATAACCCGTGCTCAAAGAAGTTGTTGAAGCGGGTTCCTCATAGAGCACAAGCAGTCAAGAGGTGTCACAAACATTCTCAGGCGATCTGCAAATGGTGGACTGGTTCTCCCCGCAAAGCTGCGCATTAAGTTTCTCACCATTGTCTGAGTCGCTATTAGTAGACTCAGAAGCGACACGGTAATTCTCCCTTCAAAACCGAACGAAGCAACAAGTGTAGTGGCGGCTTTAGGATCCGTGTTCATAGAGGCGGAAGATAACGGGTCGGACCTCGAATTAAGCTCTGAGGTGGGAGGTGCTGGAGGCCCTTGCAGACCTCTATTTGTAACACATGAAAAGTGTTAGAAGTCGTCAGAGAAGGATTAGTAGGCTTGGGAACCGGGCAAGAATCCATAAGATTACGGGCCTTATGCTCAAGATAATCTGAACTTCTAGTGTTAACCGTATGCCAATCGTCTCTATTGACGTTCTGAGTAACACGAGGTTTATAAGAGGGGCAAGGATCCAAGCGTGATGGGGGTGGTGATAAAATCAGAAGTAGGGTTGGGCGAGGAAGAACAATCCGTCGTAAAGTGCAGGGTCGTGGATCAGAACGGCAGGGCCGCTTGCTGGGGAGCGTGATAAAGCAACGGCGCCACAGTCAGCGAACGAAACGGAAGAGAAGCCGGAAGTGTCCTGTACATCACGTTAGAAACGTTCGCCGTATGTTCGTTCATGGTCATAGCCGGGACCCTTGATGGTGTGGCGCCAGGTTCATCTGAGTATGCGAGAGAGAGGTTGAGCACCATGGAGACGGCCGAAAGGGCTGAGCGGGCGGATATGGGGGCGGTTGGCAAGAAGGCAAAGTCGCGGGCATCGGGTGGCACAGTGTTGAAGTCGTGATACCGATGGCTAGTTGACTAGATCGAAGGAAAAATCTAGGAGAGATAAGATAGCGTCCTTTTCATTTTTTTTCATTTTTAATAATCATATGAGAAGACATAGTAGTTCATACGGAAAACCTCATGTGCAATGTCTTACTTAGTAATGTGCCAAATGTACAAACATATGTTTTAATAGGTAATATTTTCCCAATTATTAGAGTATAAAAATATTTTGGAAACAATTACAAAAAATATAACATATATTTTCTCAATTATTAGGGTATAGAAACAAATTGAAAATAATATACAAACATATGTTTTGACAGGTAGAATTTTTCCTATTATTAGAGTATAAAAATAATTTGGAAACAATACAATAACATAGTACATGTTTTCACAATTATTAGAGTAGAGAAATAATTTGGAAATAATATAGAACACGTGCTTTAATGGTGTTCATTTTTTCAATTATTATGGTACATAAATAAATTGAAAACAAATTGAAAACAATGTATAAACGCGTGTTTTTATAGGAATCCATTTTCCAATTATTATGGTACAAAAATCAATGGAAAACAAATAGGAAATAATCATATATTTTGACATAGTTCACTTTTCTAACTATTAGGTTATAGAAACCAATTGGAAACAAAGTGAGAACTATATAAAACACATGTTTTGACATGGTTCACTTTCCTAATTATTGGCTATAGAAACCAATTGTTAATAAACTTGAAACCATATAAAACACATGTTTTGTGAAGGTTGTCTTTCTCAATTATTAGGGTACGAAAACTAATTGGAAAAAATTAGAAACCATATATAAACACATGTTTTGACAGAGTCTACTTTCCCAATTATTAGGATATATAAATCATTTGGTAAAAATATAAACCATATAGAAACACATGTTTTGATATAATTTATTTTTCCAATTATTAGATTTTAAAAACTAATTGTAAACAAACTCAAACCCATATACAACCAAATGTTGATAGGATTCACATTCCCAATTATTAGGATATAAGATATAAAAACAAATCGAAAACAAACTGAATATCATATATAAATAAGTATTTTTGAAAGGATTCATTTTTTTCAATTCTTATGGTATGAAAAAAAATCAGCAATAAAATGAAAACCATATAAAAACACATATTTTTTTTGAAGGGTTCGTTTTTATAATTATTAGAGTATATAAATAAATTTGAAATAAATCAAAAATCATATAAAAACACATTTAAAAAAAGTTCATTTTGTTAATTATTGTGATATACAAAACAGTGAAGAACAAATGAGAAATCATGGGCAACACTCTTATTAGGCCGGACTAACGGTTCATCCGTTAGGCCAAAATTTCATATCAATACATTATAGTGCAAAACCCAATAAATTATAATAAAAAATTAATACATCATAGTACAAAAATATTACAGTACAAAAACCAATACATTTATGAAAAACTAATACGGTACAGTATAAAAACCAATACATCACAGTACAAAAACCAATACATCATATTACAAAAACTAATATATTATAGTATCGGGAGTGTTTGCCAGAAATCATATATAGATGGCTGTAGGAAATATAATGCGGAATAGTTTTCTTCTCATTGATGGGAACAATTTATACAAAGTACATACGCCGGGCCCGGTTTACAAAAGATGGAAAAATAAATAAAATAATATTTATTTACAAATATAAACAATATATACTAATACGCCCTCTCAAGATGGAGGTCCGGAGGAGACGCCAATCTTGGACATAAGGAGATGAAGCCGCGGGCGTGATAAGGGCTTGGTGAGAGCATCAGCAAGCTGGTCAGCCGAAGTGACATGAGAAACACGCAGAAGGCGAGACTGAACCAAGTCCCGAACGAAATGATAGTCAATAGAGATGTGCTTCATTCGGGAATGAAAAACCAGGTTGGCACAAAGGTAGGTAGCTCCAATATTGTGGCTGTAGAGCACAGGTATAGAGGGCGAGGCGCCCATCTCGGTCAACAAAGAAGTGATCCACCGAATTTCAGCAGCAGCAGAAGCAATAGCACGATATTCAGCCTCAGTGGAAGAACGAGCAAYAGATCGTTGCTTTTTGGAGCTCCAAGAAATAGGATTCGGACCCAGGAACACAATATACGCACCAGTCGAGGTGCGATCATCACTGTTTCCACCCCAATCAGCATCAGAAAAGGAGTGTAACGGACGTGAGGAAGCAGGCCGAAGACCGACCCCAAGGTCACGAGTTCTATTTAAGTATCGAAATAACCGTTTCACAGCACCCCAATGAGTCTTAGTGGGCGAATGCATGAATTGAGACAACTTTTTCACAGCAAAGGCAATATTCGGGCGTGTGAACGAGAGATACTGAAGACCGCCCATGGCCTGGCGGTAAAGAGTGGCGTCCACAGGTGGAGTGCTTTCGGCGGCGGTAAGGGTGGAGCCAGGGGCGACGGGTGTTTGAACAGGTTTGGAATCGAGCATGTTGTGGCGACCAAGTAGATCAAGGACATATTTGCGCTGAGATAGGTAGCAGCCGCGAGCATTCCAGACCACTTCAACACCCAAAAAATACGATAATTCCCCCAAATCTTTCACCGAGAACCGAGTAGAAAGAGAATCAATAACTCGATGAAGAAAGGCGCTATCACTGCCAGTGATGATAAGATCATCAACATACACAAGGAAATAGGCGACAGTACCAGATTCATTGTAGACAAACAGGGAAGTATCTGACTTGGTATTGACAAAACCCATTTCAAGGAGGAACCGGCGAAGCTCGCTATACCATGCCCGTGGGGCCTGCTTGAGGCCATAAATAGCTTTGCGAAGCTTGCAGGTGTAGGACGGGAAGTTGGAGTCGACAAACCCGGGAGTTTGGGCCATGTAAACTTCTTCATCCAGATGACCATGAAGAAAGGCATTGTTGATGTCTAGTTGACGAAGACCCCAGCCACGAGAAACAGCAATACTCAGGACAATTCGAACAGTGGTGGGCTTCACAACAGGACTAAACGTCTCAAAATAGTCGACTCCCGGACACTGATGGAAACCTTTGGCCATGAGTCGGGCTTTGAGTTTGTCGAGTGTACCATCAGGTTTCCGTTTGATGCGATAGACCCACTTGCAGCCAACAACATTCTGCGAAGAGTGGGGGGGCACTAAATCCCAAGTGCCATTCCGAAGGAGCACATCAAACTCAGCAGACATGGCTACACGCCACCGAGGATCAGCCAAAGCCGTAGTAACTTTAGTAAGCTCAACTTCATCAAGAGATACCGAAGATAGAAAACCATACTTTTGATTCGGCTTCCGAATATTATCCTTAGCGCGAGTGCGCATAGGATGTGTATTAGATGGCGGCGGGGGCGGCGGGGGCGCCGCAGGCAGCACAAGAGGTGCAGCGGTAGGTATCTCCGGAGGAGGTGGCGGCGGCAATGTTGGTGACGGAGCGTCGGGGGGCGGCATCGAGACCACTGATAGCGGCGGTGGTAGCATTTCCGGGGGAACAGCTACGGGATTAGGGGGACCACGAGGTTGGGTATTAGTGGGAAAAGGGAACACATCCTCATGAAACTGAACATGACGAGACACAAGGACTTTGGACGTAGACGGGTCAAAGCAAAGATACGAACTTTGAGAAAGTGAGTACCCGAAGAAGACACACGGACGAGATTTGGGGTCAAGCTTGTTGTTGGAATAGGGACGTAGCCAGGGGAAACATTGACACCCAAATACTCGAAGACGAGAGTAGTTTGGGGAACGACCAAAGAGGACTTCGAACGCAGAACGCATGTTCAGGTTCGATTTGGGCATACGGTTAATGAGGAAAACCGCTGTAGCAAAAGCATAAGGCCAGTAATCAGTGGGAATAGAGGCTTGATGAAGTAGGGTGAGGCCAGTTTCGACGACATGGCGATGTCGTCGTTCAGCATAGCCATTGTGTTCAGGTGTATGGGGAGGTGAAGTGAGATGAGAAATCCCACCTTTTGCAAGGAAGGGGCGCATGGCAATGTACTCGCCCCCATTATCAGAGAACAGGGTAATTATTTTTTGTTGAAATTGATTTTCAACAAGAAGTTTAAATTGCATGAAAGTAGATAACACATCAGATTTACGTCGCAAGGGATAAAGCCATAAATACTTTGTGAAGTGATCAACAAATATAACATAATACTGAAATCCTTCAT
>BMAC01001185.1:155626-185658 GCA_014905375.1 Phtheirospermum japonicum | reverse complement strand
CTCCAACTCAGCACGTTCTTGTCCATCACCAATACTCGTTCCGTGCAACAGTTCACGAAGAAACGCAGGCGGCTCCATCAATCGAGGGAGGTCAATGATGCCGTGACTACAACAACCATTGTAGTCTGGATTTGCTGCGTTACCATGGGACATCGACCTCTCCTCGTACCAAAACATCGCACCACAAAACCTACAACGATAGCTCGCATCTCCAATATCCCAATACTCTGCGAATTAATTAGGAATATCATACTGGAAGACCGATGTTTACATATTTAGAAAAAAATCAAAAGATGTCATATTTTCAAATCGTATTTAATATCTATTTATAATTTGTTACATTTTCACATTTTAAATTAAATTAAAATTTGTAATTAAAATTATTTCATTTTTTACTAATTATATATGACTCATTATATTTCTATACTGGGAGAATAAAAAGGAAATATTTTTATAACTTTTCATATATTTTTACTTTAAAAAAATTATTTTAAGAAGTATTTACTTATAACTTTATATATCTATTTATTTTATATTTCTCTTATTTTTTATGTATAGTATATTTACATTTTAATCATATTTATATTGGTAAATTAACATTCATCAACCACTTTAATCATCTAATTTATCAACCACTAATTTATAATTAGCTATAAGATACCAACTATATATTTTATCAGCTATCTACTATTTAAATCAGTTCAAATAATATATAATACATTGTGTTAGTGAATTTACTTATTACATAACTAGAATCCTCTGTTTTTCTTGTCATTTTCTACCAAGATTCATAATACTATAAAAAAACCTCAAATTTTCAGGATCGTACCACACCTAATTGAACCGTCCTAATAACTCCACCCGTAAAATCGCTTTGAAAAAATTATCTCTAAGATGGTAATTCAATACGATTCATGAGATTTGCATATCCTTGAAATCCCTTCAAACC
This sequence comes from Phtheirospermum japonicum, assembly GCA_014905375.1. Lineage (NCBI taxonomy): Eukaryota > Viridiplantae > Streptophyta > Magnoliopsida > Lamiales > Orobanchaceae > Phtheirospermum > Phtheirospermum japonicum. The sequence continues at coordinate 184,709 of BMAC01001185.1, read as the reverse complement.
GTGAATATCCCTAATATAGTAACATGAAAAATTATTTTGGACCATAATATCATTTTATCATATATTTAAGTATTCTCTATTTAATTTGACAAGGTAGTCCTTTATAAATTACGCATAGTTAGTGTATAATATAGTGATTTAAATCATTTGCATATTGTATTTTTTTTCTTAAATACTTTAGATGTTCGATTTTGTGAACAATATCCTTTCAGTTTATTTTTTATTTACATTGGAAGTGTTTTTTTTAACTAAAGTTTTGATGCTCAAGCTATATTAAAAAAAAAATTATATTTTAGGTCATTGTGAAATTCATACTCTAACCATATAAAGTATTTCTAATAATAATTTATTTTTCTCATTATAAAAGTACGTGAAGATGTATTTATATATATACTTCTCACAAATAAGGCCAGGATAAGTCTCAAGAACAAAGATAATTTATAATATAATTAAGTTGGTCTTTAAGAAAATTTACTGAAAAATACTAATGCTAGTTTAGTTTTCCTTATCTTTTATGTGCATTTAATACATAATTTAATACATTAATGTATCTTAATATACGTGGTGAATTTTGTTTTGTGTTTCTAAAAAGTTGCAAACATTAATAAAGAAAGAGAAAGTAGTATTTTCAGTTTAAAACGCAAACATAAACTTTTATGGGAAAATTCCCAACTACTCCAAAAGAGAAAAAAAAAATTCCCTACTAGTCCTACCAAGTTTAATATTCCCTATAAATCCTAAATTGTTAAATAGATACAATAATACCCTTAGAGATTGTCACCCGTGTGCCACGCTACATAATCTTTCCCTGTCTTCTAATTAACCGTAATTGGTGGATTTGCAAAAAAATGTTAATTCTCGCCCTCCGTTCCAAAAATCTGGCAACACAAAATGGAAAAGAGAATCTGAATCGGCTGAACCCTAAGGTAAAGCATATGCCCAAAGGTGATTCGCTTGAACTTCCGTCCAAATCACATCCCCCCACTTGCGGAAATAGATGTTGTGAATGGAGAATTCCAAACTGCAATTGAAGCCCAGGTCCAAATCAAGTTCCTTCATCCGCGTAAATTGAACTTGGAAATAACCCTGGTCATATGTAGAAGAGGGCGAAGACGATTCCACGTACCAAGTAAGCTTTGAAATCTTTGCTATCTGCTTTCGTTTTGCCCCAAATTTATTTTTTCCATTTTTTTTCGCAAGTGTTTTCAAAATATAGTAGTTTCGAATTGATGAAAATTAACTAGTAGTTTCGAATTGCATTTGTGCGTGAGTAATTTTCATTTAGTTTTCATTTAAAAATAGATTGAACTATTTTTTAGCAGATTTTCGTCTTTCGTCTTGAATTACTCATTTGTGCGTGAGTAATTACCTCGCATTCTGCTTTTGTCTTGAATTCTTTGAGCATATTTCTTGATTTATGCAATAGTAGTTGCGAATTTTACTAAAGTAGTTTCGAATTTGGAAGATATTTTTTGAATTTTCAAAGGAAGATTTCACCTTTAACAGATTAGTTTTCGAATTATCTATTATGTATTTAGAATTTGAATGATTAGTTTCCAAGATGCTGCCGATGTAGTTTGGTACTGACTAAGTAGTTTGAAATTAGTACTTGTTCATTTTGCAGAAAAAATCATTTTTCGTAGTCATCCGTCGTTCTAATTTTGCTATAAAAAGTCATTCATTAACTAAAAACTACTTTCTGATAAATGGCACACTACCTTGTTAGTATTGTGAACTTTGTTAATATTATGAAGAGTAGTTTAGAATTGATGTAGTAGTTTAGATTTGTTGTTTGGCACTGTAACATTTGTTGTGGATCAAATGAGTAGTTTTCATTCTGTAACTCTGGCATGTTGGATGAGTAGTTTGATTAATTACAAACTACTCTGTCCTTTTCTAATTACAAATTACTTAGTTATTTGGGAATTCTATGTTATGTATATTGGGATTGACCAAGTAGTTTGTAATATGTAGATGAACTAGTTTCGTATTAAATAAGTAGTTTGGAATAAGTAGGTGTCCATTTTGATGAAAATTTCATTGCTCGTGGTGAATGTCGTTGTCGCTTTCCTATAGAAAGTCATTCCTTAAATGAAACATACTGTGTTGATAAAGTACAAACTAATTTGCTAAATATTGTGAACTTTGTTAATATTCTGATAGAGTAGTTCAGAATTGATGTGAAAGTTTAGATTTCTTGGTCGGAACTTGTAACAGTCCTTCTGGATAGATTGAGTATGTTGCATTATGTAATTGTGGCCTGGTGGATGAGTAGTTTAACTAATTTCAAACTACTCTTTCACGTTCTAATTACAAACTACGTAGTTATTTTGTAACTCTATGTGATATATATTGGAATTTACAAAGTAGTTCGCAACTGTCATTGTACATAAAATAGTAGTTTTGGAGGTGATCGTCGTTGTTAGTTTGTTATAAAAATGTCATGTAATAATTATAAACTTCTTTTTGGGAAAATTACAAACTACGTAGTTGATATATAGGAACTTTGTTAATTTTCTCAAGAGCAGTTTCGTATTGAGTTGGAATTTAAAATTTGTAGTTTGTAATTGAATCAGCCGTTGGGGATCGAATGAGTAGTTTTGATGAATGGTTTTGAAGTTTATAAACTACTCTTTCATTTTCTAAGTTTTGTAGTTTATATCTGGAAATTTCTTAATAGTCTGAAGAGTAGATTTGAATTGAGACTAAATTTTATTTTTGTACCTTGGAATTGATTCAGTCGTTGGGGAAATAGGTGAGTAGTTTGCATTATGTAGTTGTGGAAGTAGTAGTTTATATTTATAGGTTGCATATATATCATCTATCGTTGTGCTTGTCGATGTTAATTTGCTTACAATTGTCATTACTTTTTATTTAAATTATGTAAAAATCATGTTAAGGGACGTTAAAACTTGTTTGTGTGTCATATGCAGGAGTGGAGTGACTGTGCGATGTTTACGTGCTACTTCATGAAGCATGTAGTGTTGAACCAAGACTTTCCCGTGGACTTTCAGATTGATGTCATGAATAGGTTGAAGGCTGAAGTCATTGAATCAATTGTCGAACATAGTTTGTAATAAAAGTTTTGAACTACGTTATGTCGCCAGGTCTGGTGTATGGTGTTTTTTGTCTTTGATCGATGAGAGTGGGTTGGTTGCTAGTTTATGCATTTAAAACGATTGTATTTCATCCGGGATTTTTTTGATGGTCCACAAACTTGATGTACAGGTTTTTGTTAAAAATTTTCGGAATAATACATTATGTTGCATTATGTTCTCTTGTTGTCTAAAAGCTATGGAATTTTATGAATTATCTTGAATCTTTTCAATGAATTGTGTCGGTTTAGAAATACTTGTTTACAATCAACGATTACCAACTAATATGTTACACAAATACGAACTACTCTGTTCAGAAATACGAACTACTATTTTAAAAACACGAAGCAATCTGATAAAGTTTCCGAACTACCCTGTGTAAAATTACGAATTACTCTGTCAACAACCATGAAACACCCTGTCGACATTAACGAACTACTCCGTTAGCTACTCTTTTAATAATTGCAATCCATTGTGTTAATAAACCCGAACTACTCTGTTGAGAATTATGGACTACCCTTTTAAAAATCARGAAATAAACTGTTAACAATTATGAATTACTCTGTAAATATTTTCGAACTATTATCTTAACAATTGCGAACTACTCTGTTCAGAAGTACGAACTACTCTCTTAACAATTGCGAACTAATCGTTACGAACTARTCTCTTATTAATTTCGTACTACCATATTAACAATTACGAACTACTTTCTTACCAATTGAGAATTACTRTGTTTACAATTACCAACTTACCTGTTAAAAATTTCGAGCTACCGCCATCTTAATAATTGCAAGCTACTTTGTTAAAAGTTTCYAATTACTGTGTTCAGAATTACGAACTAATGTTTAAAAAAATACGAAATACTATGTTAACAATTACGAACTACTCTGTTATTAATTTCACTTAAAGCTCACATTTATTCACATTTATCAGCCTGACTTATTCACATTTATCACTTAAAGCTCACTGCCAAGATAATAAGTGTAAAAGGGTGTCCATTTTTCCCATTTGCAAATGCAGTTCATGCAATGAATAAGTCGGGCTAATTAAGATTACTTCATCGAACAAGGTAATATGCCACAGAATTGCAATGAGTTATTCTAGTCATAACTCAAGGAATTGAATGTGAATAATGAGAAAATCGGTCATGCAGCAGAAATCATGAACAGTCTATAGTTCCGAAACAATTCGGAACTTTTGTAAATTATCTTTTGCATACATGGGCTACAAACTCGAAAATTCGAAACTATTCTGCCGTGTTTCGAAATAATTCGGAGCTATTATAAGAAAATATATTCTGCCAAATGCGGCTGCGTCCCTCGAAAAATGCTACACTATTCATCTGTGTTCCGAAAAACAATTCGAAATTGTTATGAAATTATTCTGAACTATTTCGAAAAAATTCTGAAAAAAAATTAGTTCTGGAATCAGTAGTTTTCCCCATGTAATATACTGAAGATTCCATAAAATATACTGATGATTGAGAAGGAGAAGAACCGAAATTACTCAAAAATTGTATTTCGAAATACAAATTTTCTGGAATTTTTTTTTTTTTTGGGGAAATTCCATATAATAGATGACTTACTATCAGTCTCCATTTGCAGGCAACACCAATCGGATTTCTGTGTTATAAACTGTGGATGATGGCCCAAATCCCAAAAAATTGTATGTTGTTTTGTAGTTTAAAATATCAGCCAGAGTATCATATTTTCTTGAGGGATTGGGCAGTGAGAATTGTTTGCGTCACGATTGGTGTGGACAGTGATAAATGATTGCGTGAATTATGTTCTAGCAGATATGTCAATCTTTTTTTCTTTCCATCGAGAGAAATTTTTGTCTCTTTAGTTTTATTTGGGCATATTTGTCAATATACTAATCAATACGGACTATATGGTATGTATTTGTCCTAGATGGGAATAAAAATATTCGTAGGATTTAATGGGATTTGGACTCTATTATATATAACTAAATGAGAATTTTCCCAACTTTTATAAAGGCCAATATTGACAAAACACATATTTACTTTTCATAATATTACAAAATAGTAATTATTGATCTTGATCAATTTGATCCGGATAGATTTATTGTATGTAAATCACAACGACATTCAATTTTCTTGTGGTCGGTATGACTCGCTTGATCAGGGGAAAATTCACTACATTGACATTTCTGATTTATCTTGTACAGTCCGGGGTGCTTCATCTTGTATACAGACACCCATGTAAATCGAACTAGAAAACAACAAAAAGAAACCAAACTGAAAGTATAAAGAACATTGATTTGAAGCTCTATAAGCAACATGAATTATAAGTAGGCAACGTTCCAAATTTTAATCAAGCAGAAGATGATTACTCAAATTCTAATTACTTTAAGACCAAAAAGCTTGCAACATAAGCTTTAAATACTGGAATTATTCCAAGAACATACTTATATATACCCTCCCTGATTAAATCTTGGACATGTATGGAATTATTTCCAAATCTAATTTCCAGTGTTGTAAATAAATTTGAGAACTTATTGGTTTTGAAGTGAAAAATAAGACTATGCTTGAATGAGTTGTTTTAAAATGTTTTTAATATATAATGATTTAAAAGTCGGTAGTGGTGTGAGCCTTTTTCAATATTGATATATAATATAATATTAATAAAATTATGTAATATATATATATATATATATATATATATATATATATATATATATATAATTTAAAAATGACAAAGATTTATTTCAGGCCAAAAAGATAAATCATAACCCATCAAAATAACTGACCCGCTACTATGATGAATTGACATGAGATTTTAGTTTAACGGATTATCCGTCAATCCAACCGGTCTCTGCGTTGCCCTTTGGAAATAGTAATAATTTAAGTAAATATTAAGCAATAGAAAATAACAATTGTTAGCAAAAATGACCCAAGAGAACAGAAGCCCAGCAACATGGATGGTCTCATACACTTTCTTCGAGATTTATCATTCCCCCTTCCAATCCACTCCTTCCAATTCATTAAAATTCTTTTTAAAAAATATATATACAAATAATACCCAATCTTCACAAAAAGTTCATTCTGCTTGGAATCTGAATCCCTGCTCGCCTCAAAAGATCACTAGAAGCCTTCTTAGCCATCGCTATAACTTCTTCCTGTCAGTCACAGTTTGCACCCATGTAAACATCACACTAATATAAAATCAAGGATTCAGTGAACGATTAACAGAATTATAGTTTTACTTCAGAGGTTATCGAGGACATACCTCATTCAAGGTCACAATTTTCTTATCTACCATGATCCAATGACCATTGCACATAACGGAGGTAATGTTCTCAGTTCTCATGCAATAAACAAGGCTGGAGATGCTGCAAAATCATCTGGAAATGTCAGTTTGTATTGTTTAGTGCCCTAGTAACTTCTTTTCTTGAATTTAGTTGTCAAAAATCATAAAATTCAAGATTCGGTAACTAATAATATTCGTATTATGATTTAATGATGCTTATGGTTACACTAACACACTCAGAATTGGTGGCAATGTGGACTGATATTTTCAACCATGCTAGTATTTTAAAGCATGCATGCCTGCATATATATTATTGTTTTCTTGATGAGAATTGGTTTTAGGGAAATTATTTCAGAAGGTGGAGCTGAGTAGTCATACCAATCATGAAGGGGCATCATCGACCAAGAAAAAGGGTTAACGACAATCATGTCAGCCTGCACAACAATCAGCTTCAGCTCAAAAATACAACAAACATAAATGGGAAGCTGAGATATACAATAAGTTGAGAATCACTTAATTGGTTTGATTCCCTTTCATTTAATAAAAATGTTCCCTTTATATAATAGGAAATTACAAGCTATGTTTCACATAAGAAGGAAAGAACGCCAAATCTGCAATCAGACAGACAAGGAAATAAATTATAATTTCAAATCTAAAGAGAAAAAAAAACTATCCAAATTAACCAAGCTTCTAGAAGAAATAAATTTGAAATCTCAATCATAGATATTGGTGATCGATCAAGCAACTCACAGAATTATGCGTCTTTCAGAATGCATCACAAAATTAGTATTTATATTTGATCGATTAAAGCTACATTTAAAACAAACAAACAAACAAAAAACTCTCAAAAAGTAGCATATCTAATACCAAGTATATTAAAAACAAAAAATATAGGCTAATTCGCAATACTAAACTACACAGAAGATATATGCAAGAAGTGCAAAAATTAGCGACATTTAGGCACAAAAATAACGTACCTTTTTTCCAACCTCAAGTGATCCTATTTCTTTGTCCCAGAGCACAGATTTTGCACCATTTATTGTTGCCATTTTAAGAATTGTTTCAGCAGGCAGAACGGTAGGATCTGTAGTTCCTTTTCCGAAAACTTCTCGCCCTTTGTTGATCAGGGAAGCTAGGTACATCTCATCAACTACATAGACGCACATAAAATATTTTAGGGTAAAAAAAGAGATAAAAGGAAAGAGAGGCACACTCCTGTCAGGCAGCCTATCCGTTAGGCAAGTTCCTAAACTAAATTTAAAAATAGGAAATCCTTAAATAACTAAACTAACCATAAAACTAAATAAAGAACCCTAAAAATGAAAAAACACAAACTACAAATCCTATAAAACCGAAAAAAAAGAGATAAAAAAAGAACCCTAAATCACTAAAAAGAAAAACTAAAATCTGGGTCCTGCCTAACGGAATGTGCTCCGTTAGGTGGGTCCACAGGTGTACACAAGTGTTTGTCAAAGAAAGAAGGTAAGCTGCGAGATAAATGTAAGCTCGCTTTCCGTTTTCCAGGATTTAGTCTTTGAAAACGGCAGGCAAGAAATTGGTATTTCAAATAATTGTCCACAAAATGAAGTTAGAGAGAACCTCAATAAGCAAACTCTTATAATAGCACTAGATAAATTGTGAATGTTAGGTACCAATGCTCATCCTATTATTTGATGGGGCACCGTCTGTTCCTAAAGAGACGCAAACATCAGCACTGATCATTTCTTTAATTGGTGCAAATCCGAGCATACGCATTGCAGCAGCAGGACAATGAGATACTTTGACCCCTGATCTTGATAGTAAACCAATCTGAGAATGCGACAAATTACAACAAAAAGAGGTAAGATCAAATTACCGCGACTGAAGAACAAATAAACTTCTATGAAGTACAAGTAGTGCGACATGTGACAGGTTACAACAAAATGGGTTATTTTCTTCCACTATAAATTATTTAAAAGCTATTGAAAGATTTATTTATACAAGCACTCTTATTTAAACCATAATCACATGGTGGTTTTGCTATAATCCATTCACTAAAAAAGCTTTTAAAGAATATTTAAAAAAAAAATAATACTACTAAAAAACATATATAATAACTTCTAATACAAAAAAAAAACTGGGGGCAGATTTGGAAGAAAAAAAAAAAAGAAGATCCACCCGAAAGTTTATTAAAAACTCTGAGAAGCTAGTAAGCTCGTGTTGTGATACTAGGGATATTAAAGGGAATTAAAGCCCTCAAAGATACACGCATGAAGAGTATTCCTGCAAATGTGTTCCATATTGAAAGAATAAGTGAGACACCTTGACATGCTTGCATAGATTAAAACTTAAGAGCTCAAGTTGTTGGCCAAGTTGAGATTTATTGGCCTTTCCCTCTAGAAACAAACAAGTGATTTATAATCAACAGGAAGTTTGGGATTACGTGAATAAAAAATGCAAAAACATAAAAATATAATTACAAAATTCACCCCTGAGGTTCGGGGTAATTATAAAAAAACCAGATAAGTTTTAAAACTACAAAAAAACCTTGAGGTTTTATTGTGAGAAATTTAAAGTGGTAACTGCAATATATTTATGAATGTAATGTGGGTTCTTGATTGTTATATTTTTTTTTTTTTACATTTTTTTTTAAAACTTCTTCGAGTTTTTTGCAAGTATCCGAAGGGGTGATTTTTATAATTATCTCAAAAATTAAAAATAAAAAACGGCCATCTAAGATGAAAGAAGTGCACGAAAAACCTAGTGGTCTAACTCTGCCACAAAACCCACAACTACAGAGAACACAACACTAAAATTATGAGAACCTATATCTTTTTGAAATCTTAAAAAAGAAAAAAAAAATTGGGTCCTTAAACAATTAATTACGGACAAATCCAAAATCGCTCAAAAGCATACCTCATCTTCATTGACCCAAACTGTATGAGCCGATAGTAAATTATCTTGCAGTAGCTTGATTTTCTCAAGATACGTAACTGTACCATGATCAACTCCTCGTCTCTCCACCACGTGTTGGTTCTCATAAGGTATCTCAGCAACATGCTAACATTTGGGGATTCAGAAAACAAAAATGATTAAAAAGGAATAAGAAAGTCCAAAATGCACAGATATGAAGAGACACAAGCAAATACATGGCGTTCTCACCATATGAATCCCGGTATTGAGTTCTTTAGCAGCGTCCCTTGTTTCAGTAAGCAAACGATCAGTTGAATTCATAATTTGTCTTAACCCAAACCAAATTCTGATGCGCCCATCAACAGTATTATGGTATTTCTTGTACAGATCCTTCTGAGACTGTGCCCTCAGAACCATAAGTTATAAAGTATCAGACATCATTGGAAGGTACTTCAAATGAGTGGGTACATTGGAGAAACAAATTAATGTCTGCAATTTTCTCAAAGTACATTTGTTTGGAGGGTACTAAAGAAAATTCGTTAACATAAAAAAAAAAGTACAAAAATCTTTGAAATCAAAAAATGTGGTTGGTCATGTGGAATTCAATCCTGAGCTGTAAACTAGCTTCAAATTGTTAAAGAAAAACGTTGACAATTTGAATTGAGACATTAAAAAGTTTCAAGAGCTCATATCATGTGAAAGATAATAACCCCGTTTGCCCTAGCATTCGAAATACTGGATTCGGTATTTCGAATACCGAATACTCGTTTGTGTAAGACTCAAAATTAAATATTCAACCAGCAATTTCTTACAACTAAATAATTAAATACTACTAAATGCAATATTATAATACAACATCATTCACTTTTCATACATGATTTGACATCAAATACAATATAATAATGCATTATCATCCACTTTTCAGACATGACATGATTTGACATCTACAATAAAAATTAAAGGATTCTAAATCCTATAACAAACAAGAATTCTTACTACTCACAGAATTCTGAATACCTCAAAATTCTGGATATCAGGATTCATAATCTCAACAAATGCTAGTCCAAACAGGCCGTTTAGTAGGGGGTTCCTGAAACTCGGATCGCGATTCAAACTTTAAAATTGAAATCCTAAACCCTACCTATTAACCAATTCAATTTAATATGTATTATTTTTATTATATATATAATTTGGATATCAAATTGTAGATCTCGGAGGGATGATTAATTTGATATACTATTAATCTAAAATAGATAAGAATAAAAAAAAGTTGTGGTAATTTGAAGTTTTGAGTAATAAAAAAAAGACATGATTTGACATGCTACATGCTATAGTAACAAAACCTTTTAACAACAAAACCTTTTTAACAGAACTCTAACCAAACAAGGATTTTACTATTCAAAATACTTTTCAAAATCCAAGTCCAGGACTTTATAAGCCACCCAAATCCTCTTCCAAATGGACCCTAATAAGAGATGTTAGCTTATTACCAAAAAAAAAATTCACAAAGTTAACCTAACTTTTGAGGAGAAAATAGTACAAATAAAGCCACAGCTTTGGTAGTGTATTCGACACGAACATTAAAGTTTTCCAAAAATATAAATAAAATAAAAATCACATTGCTATTTCAGCGATAACCCCAAAAGAACAGAATAGCCGAGGTAATATAATCCAAGAACTCATATCAAACACAATACAAATGTAAATTGCTGAAAGCAAATAATTTAAGTTCAGTCTTAACTTAATTAAGTTATATCTCATTGCACCATACATATATATAAAGTGCAACATAAAAGAAATGTGCCAACCTGAATACACTCGTCAGTGGTCCTTTTGGCCCATAAAGCAGGCAATCCCTCCCCAGTATCCATCACTGACTGAGTCAAACACGCGCGTATTCCCAGCTGTTCAATCGCCCTTACCATTCCGGACACATGTTGCCCTCCAGCTTCAGCAAAGCACGTGACCTGTTACAGTAGAGGCACACTCCTGTCAGACAGCCTACCGTTAGGCAGGTCTCCTAAAACTAACTAAAAAATGAAGAAAAAAAAAAAACCCTAAAAAACCGTAACCCTAAAAAATCGGAAAACCGTAAGAAAACTAAACTAAACAAAAAACTAAAAACTAAAAAAAGAACCCTTAAAAACAAAAAAGGCTGAAATTTGGGCTCTGCCTAACGGAACGGAATGTACTCTGTCAGGCGGGTGTACACACGTTTTTATCATTACAATAACAGGATCTTGATTGATTACTGCCATACTAAACAAGTACACAAAAATGAAGATGACTGATATTTGCCCAAGCAAGCTACAACGTGTAAAACTAAATTGACCACATTGAAACTGCAATGCTTACACCTGAGTGAATGAGCTCTAGTCCGCAGAGTAAAGTGGAAATGTAAGAGTCTTCCTCTGTCATGTTGGATTCATAAGGCCAAATCCGGTCGTGAAGCCATGTCAGCAAGTCAACATCATCCGCTATCCCTCTAGCCAGCTGCTGTGATGTGTGAACATGTGTGTTTATGAATCCTATTCAAACCAGCATATCAGTGACCATTATTTGAATTCATCTATGAAATGAAAATAAACACAAACTCTCTACTCAAGCTCGTGATTACTACTTTAAAGTTTGAATAAACTACTGAGAGGACCTTAAAACATATCACAATATTTTAAAATTGCTGAGTATATGCGAAGCGATTTTTTCCTGTTGTGAATATTTGTAGTACTATTCATCGTAAAAAGATGAAATATAACTTTTTACGGATTTATTCTAGTGTTTATCGAAAAACAATTTGCAAAAATGAAAAACTGGTATAGATTTATCTGCAGATAATTTTAGTGACTTGCTAGGGAGACGATCTAAGTTTCAATAGATTAAGATTTAGTGATGCCCTTTGTACTATTTTACTATGAATATTGATATAATTTTTTGATACAACTATATACAAATGTTTGATCTTTTGTTCTTTAACTGTAGCCCCCAACCACGTATCCCGAATCCGTCCCACCAGTTACAGATTCAATTCTGGCAGTGAACTAGAAAAAGATCATATCTATATGGGCACAAAAGGCAGCTGAAATAAACATGAACTAGCTAACTTTTCACTTTCCTTTTTTGGCTGGAAAATATTGTAATGCAGGATTGGCTTAATCAATTACAATTTTCTCTAAAAAAAAAAAAGAAAAGAAAAGAAAAAGAAAAAAACCCTCCATTCACTACTCTCAACAGAACAGAAGTGATATACACAAATTCGGCAGAACTTTGAACATCATACTTTTTAGAATATTATAATAGGGTAGCATAATATTAAACAAAAAAAGAAAAGTAAAACATTATACCTGGCAATAAAAAACGGCCATGGAGGTCGACGAGTTGAGGTGAACGAGAGGTGAACTGAGAAATGATATCCTGCGACTTGCCAACAGCTACAATGGTGTCACCCCGAACAGCAACTGCACCGTTACGGAAGACGCGATTCTGAGAATCCATGGTTACGATGAGGGCGTCGTGGAGTACGAGGATTGATGAACCGCTGTATTTCGATGCCTCTTGTCTTCCTTCTTCCATTTCAACAGTTTGTCTCTGTTTTTTCAACGCTTCAAGCCTATCCAATTTTTATTTACCCCAATTATACCGTGAAAGCGGACTCACGAATGCCTCGAAGTTCGAAAAGTAATAGTATATTCACTCCCCTCGTTGCATTTACATATTTTCAATAATATTTTATCTATTACATTTACGTATTCGCCGTGAATATACGCCCCTAAAAATATTATTAATCGATTCCAATTGATAAAAATATCTTAAAAAAATTAAAATACATTTATTTTTATTAAATTAACTCCACAAACATTCACATTTTACCCGAGAGAGTATATCATGAATTCAGGTGCACCTTGTAGGGTGACACCTTTAATTTAATTTATCATCATATATAACTGACATATATCATCACATATAATTGGTACATATCATCACATATAACTGATATATATTATCACATATAATTGGTACATATCATCATATATAACTGACATATATCATCACATATTATCACATATAATTGGCAGAATGATTGATTTTTGTCGGGACCCTAAAATGGAAAATTAAATAGAAAATTAAATAAAAGAAATAAAAAACTAAACTTTAAAATGAAATATTAAACCCTAAAAATGGAAAACTAAAACCTAAAATGTAAAACTAAACCCTAAAATGGAAAAGTAAACTCTAAATTCTAAAATTTTGACACATATCATCACATATAACTACCATATATCATCACGTATAACTATCAGATATCATCACGTATAATATATCATCACGTAAAACAGGGTACACCTAATAAATTGTCATTTTACCCCATATAATATAATAAATAATATAATAATAAAAATAAAACAAAAAAAATAATAATAAAATAAAAGTAAAACAAAAAGGAAAAAGAAAAAGAAAAAAAATTAAGGAGAAAGAGAGAGGAAGGAAACAGTCAGAAGAAGAATGAGATGGAGAAGATCCTTCCGCTGCAACAACCTCCGAGCAAGCCATTGGCAGGAGCTCGACGATGACGTCGCGTCGCGCTGCCCCGCCGCCAGCGCCCGGAAGACGGTCATCCAGTGCCGCCACAAGATGGAGAAGCTCCGCAAGAGGTAATGAGCCGGCCATTCACTAACTACCTTGAACGGCGAAATTTGGTGGACCAACCCGTCGCGGCGTGTGAGGAACTTAAAGCCCAAATATCCAGTCAAACTAACTCTTAGTCGGAGAAACGGTAGGAAACAAATATACCTGGCTCTGCACCACCGTCCGATCAACCTTAACCCCGGCACCACTATGAACACCACCGCAACCCTCCCTCTGCCGCCGCGGCGAAAACCTCCTCCGTCACGCTCTCCATGTACACCTCAGAAAACTTGGAATCCCACTTCACCAGAAAAATGCTAACCTCGTGCCCGAACAAAAGCGCCAAATAATGCCAAAGCCAGACTCGTCGCCCCATCTCCGTAAATGCCTAAAAACTCCGTCTCCGGGAATTCACCGCCGTTCACCATTTTCCTCTGGTTCAAATTCTGGAAAACGAAAATTCCATCTTCGGATGCACTTTCAATTTTATTAATAATAATAACAACAACAACAACAACAACAACAACAACAACATACATTCAATTTTAATTATATATTATGAGTAAGGTTATTTTAGTCTTTTCATTTAGGGCTATTTTATTCTAAAATATTTTGGGGTAACCTCATAAGTTTCTGGGTACGTATATCCGTGCCCTTATATATTTTCAAGAGATAATCAGGAAAGAATCTAGGTTTCTAAGTTTGGGGAAACCGTATAATAAGAGATAAAAATAATTATATAGAAAAATAAGGATTAAAAAGATTTAAAAACCAAGGTTTATATAAATAAATAAGAAAATTAAAAGTCTTTGAAACATATTCGATCAAATATGTTTGTTATTTAGCATGTGCATTGATGTGAAACCGACGTTTATATTGATAAATAACATTATACCAAAAGAAGAAGGTCAAATAAAATATATTTGTTGTTGAGTTGTATGTTGATGTCAAATAAAATAAGTAAAAAAAGAAGAAAGGGGTAGGAAAGAAAGAAGCTCGTCAATCTGAATTGAACCTTGCACCTATTGTAAATATAAAAGGTACGTTTACCAATAGATCATCTTAAACAAATGCAACATTGTAGAGGCCAAGTACTTAAAATTAATCTTATATAATAATAGGGGTTTTGAAAAAAATTGGGGATGTCGTGGGCCCCCTAATGGTGGTCGTAAATCCACCCTTGGAGATACTTTACTACTTTTACTCATATTTTCATTATTTTACACTTTTAATTATTTTAAACAAATGAATATTATGGTCATATGGAACCTATAATTATTACACCAATCATCTTTCTTAATCTCTGTGAAATGGTCAACTACGAGAGATAGAGTGGGGTGGATGGAGTAATGTTTATCCACATAAAATGAATGTTAAATGAATAGATTTTGGTTTCAAAAATTATCTCAAATGCATAAAGTCAACAATAGTAATTTTGTACATGCGACATTTATTTTTTTAATAACAAAATAAATAATATATATATATATATATATATATATATATATATATATATATAATAAAGATAAGTTTGAGCAAATCAGATAAATTGAAAAATCGATTGAATGAAACATCAATTCCTAGTTTTTTACTACTTCATTCTGTTTAACATCCTTTTCATAAATCAAAGATTGAAAGTGTTCCATGTCAGCACAACACCTTCTATAACACTATGTATTAGAGGGTGAATTATTTGTACTGTTTTTAACTTGCTTACATGGCTGACATTTTAATACATTGACAACAAGTATTGGAGATGCTCCTATTAAAATGAGGACCTAAGGGTATGGGAATCCTATAGCTACCAGTCTCTCATATATCTTTGCCAATTTTGGTTCAATTGCTTGTTAGTGAATGAGTATACCATGGACCCAGGTGCACCTTGCAGGGTACACTCAGTCACACACTCAACTCACACTCGGTCCGCACGTGCACATGCTTTTCTTCAGAAACACTCAACCCGCACTCAGACTTTTCGATTTCTCACTCAACACAGACTCAGAGTTTTCGATTTTCACTCAACCCGCACAAACTTCTTTGATGATTTCTCACGCTAAGCAAAAAATACGCAAAATATATTTGTCCAAGGATTTTCATCTTCTCCAACAGTTTGTCAATTCTCCGACAATAAATTTCTACAATAAGTTTTTGATATGTTTCCCTTAAACTCTCATTAGTTCAAAACCAATAGATGTTTCATCGTCGATTGATGATGATTCATCATCGATTGATGTTGATTCATCACAAAACCCCAAACAAATTTAATTATATGCTTTTGATTCTTCTAGTTTTAGGGTTTAATCATCGATTGATAATATCTCATCATTGATTAATGTTGATTCATCAGAAAGTATCAATGAAATCTACTTATATGCTTCTCATTCTTCTGATTATAGGTTTAACCATCAATTGATAATATTTCGTCATTGATTGATGTTGATTCATCTGTATTTTTTTTAAAAACACCCGAGGGGTGGAACTTTATATATGTGACGTATTATAAAATGTCAGAAATTATAATAAAAATAGATACATGGGTACTTTATGAGTGGATAAGTGCCCGAACCTCGTAGCGGATCCTATCATCTAGAATTAAAGACAAACCGATCCTAGAAATTAAACTAAAGTTTACTTGATCCTAAAAGATGGATAACCAAGTTGATCCATTCTACAAAGGATTTTACACTTTTTTGGTAAATTTTCAGAATTGTAGACAATGTCCCTTTGATCCCAGCAACCTAAGTTTGCAAGATAATCCACCGGTTTATTCCCTTCACAAAAAATATGCGACAGATTAGTGGAGTGGGCCGCACAAAATTCTTTAATCTTCAAAAGCGCCTGCTGCAAAGCCCAATGCCCCTGATGGGCCGAATTTCGGATAAGGAGAAGCAGGACCTGCACATCCATTTCTATTAAATAAGACTGGGCCGGAATATTTATTAAAAGTTGTAGCACATATACAAGTGCTTGGGCTTCAGCTTCAATGCTGTTTTGGGCTGGGAATGAGATACAAAAGGCTTGAAGCACCTCTCCACTCGGGCCCCGAATAACTCCGCCACCCCCATCCTTCCCTTCTTGGACCGAGCCGTCCATATTTAATTTGATTGAGCCCGTTGCTGGCTTATCCCATCGAACCTGATAGCATCCCTTAATTTACGACTGTTCCTATAAGTTAGGGATTGCTATATTTATTTAATTGATTCTTTCCTTGTACAGATATAAGAGAGATTTCACTTGTGTGTATATAAATTGTATTACTCCGTTTGTAATATTCATCAAGAAATAGAGAATATTTCTCTACATAGTGTCAGCCATTTAACACAAAACCCTACTTTTCTTTCAACCGCCAGCCACCTCTTTCTACACGCCGACTTCTTCCCTCATGGCTCCCTCCACGACCAACTCCTCTCCCTATGATTCTCTGCCCTATGCTACTCTAATCCACATGCTCACCATCAAGCTTACTTCTACGAACTATTTATTGTGGAGAAGTCAGGTTTCCCTACTCCCTGTTGGACAAGGCTTGATTGGCCTTATCGATGGATCGCGTCCTGCCCCTCCGCCTGAAATCATCACTGACAGAAAATCGGTACCCAACGCCGATTATCAGTCATGGCGTGTTGAGGACCAGAGATTGGTTTCTCTTCTCTACTCGTCTCTTACGGAAAAAGCAATGTCTGTTGTCGTCGGCTGTGCCACCGCCCGCGAGGACTGGGTAAGCCTGGAGAACACCTTCAGCCATCAGTCCAAGGCGAGGGAATTCCGTTTAAAGGGGCAGTTGCAGACCATACGAAAGGGTGACAAGTCCGTCGCTGAATTTGGCCGGGATCTCAAAGCAATTTGTGACCAACTTTCGAAAATTGGTGTTACCGTAGGTGACACGGACAAAATCCATCTCTTCATGAAGGGACTAGGTTCGGCTTTGTCCAGTTTTAGCGCTACGCAGATGGCCCTGTCCCCGTCGTTCTCGGATCTTCTCAATAATGCCGAGGCATGGGACCTCTTCCAGCAAAACCTGGATTCGTTGACGCTACCTCCTGCTGTGTTTGCTGCCCAGACTGCACCCTCTTCCTCTTCGGTCTTTGCAGGTTCTGGTGGACGAAATCGTCCCTTGCAATCCGTTGGTCGTGGGTAGAAATCAGGCGGCCATGGAGGTTCATGGCAGAAACGTTCCCCTCAATGTCAAATCTGCCGCACTCAGGGCCACTATGTAACCGTCTGCCCGGAGCGCTTCACTCAGTCGTCTCCTCCTTCCGCCAACATTGTCGAGGCCTTTTCTGCCTCCTGTCGGATATCTGACCCACCAACATCTGATTGGTACTTGGACACCGGTGCTTCATCGCACATGACTCCTTCCCCTTCTACTTTGGAGTCGTCACTCCCTTATACAGGTTCGGACTCTAGCGTTGTTGGTAATGGAGCATTATTATCTATTTCTGCCATTGGATATTGTCACTTGAATGCCTCTATTAAATTGTCTGATGTTTTGGTTGTTCCGGGCTTGACTAAAAATTTGTTATCCGTCAGCAAATTAACTAGTGACTCACCCGTTGATGTTGTTTTCACTAATGATTGTTTTACGGTTCAGCATCGGGTAACTCGGGACATTCTAGCTCGAGGCAGACGTAGACATGGTCTTTACATACTGGATAATGCTCATTTGGCTTTGGTTGCAGCTAATCGTCCTAAAGCATCATTTGAGTTATGGCACTCTCGACTTGGACATGTGTCTTTTGATGTTATTTCTTTTTTAAATAAATTAGGTAGAATTTCCGTTACTACTTTGTTGCCTAAGCCGACAATTTGTGATTCGTGTGAGAAAGCTAAAAGTAAATGCCTGCCTTTTATTTTGGACGATAAACGTTCTTTATCTGTTTTGGACATTGTTCATTGTGACTTGTGGGGCCCTGCTCCTGTAACTTCGGATTCTGGTTTTCGGTATTACGTAATTTTCGTGGATGATTTTTCCCATTTTACTTGGCTTTATCCCTTACGTCAGAAATTCGATTTTTATGATGTGATGATGCAATTTACTACTTTTGTTGAAAATTAGTTTTCTGCAAAGATCAAAACTTTTCACAGTGATGGGGGCACAGAATTCACGAGTAATAGACTGCAGTCGTTCTTTCGCTCTAAGGGCATTCGCCATGTTTTCTCTTGTCCATATACCCCTGCTCAGAATGGCAGGGTCGAACGCAAGCATAGACATGTTACTGAGACCGGTCTGGCCATGCTATTTCATTCTCACACTCCGCTCAAATTTTGGGTTGATGCTTTTAGCAGTGCGGTTTACGTCATCAACAGGTTACCTTCTAAGGTGCTTGGTGGCAAGTCGCCTTTTGAGCTGCTCTTCTCCACCCAGCTAAATTTTGCCAATTTTCATCCTTTTGGTTGCCGCGTTTATCCGTGTCTTCGAGATTACGCTACAAACAAGTTTGAACCTCGGAGCTTGGCTTGTGTTTTCTTGGGTTACAGCAGCTCTCATAAAGGGTTTCGTTGTTTCGATCCTATCACTTTCCGCGTTTATATATCTCGTCATGCTAAGTTTGATGAGTTGTGCTTTCCATTCTCAAATTCTGTAAACAGGTCTGGGTCACCGGGTCTTTCTATGTCTGAGTTTGTTGAACCAGCTGGTCTGTTACACTCTTACGGATCACCTATCACACCTCCTGCCTTGTCGTCTGCGGGTCCTTGTGCCTTGTGTGAAGATGATAGTTCGCCTCCTCTACCTAGTTCCGACGTTGTTCCCTTGTCGCAGCCCTTTGTTGATCAGGCTCCCCATTCTTCATCACCGCCTGCTCTCTTACCGGCTCCATCCCCTGCTCCGYTTGRATCTCACCATATGCAAACTAGGGCGAAGTCAGGTATATTTAAACCTAAGCATGTCARTAATTATGCTCATACTGGTCTTTTTYATGCTCTTGTAGCCTCTACTGAACCCCGTGGTATTAAAACTGCTTTGAAACATCCACACTGGGTTGCTGCTATGCATGAGGAGCTCTCTGCTCTTCGATCTAATCATACATGGGACCTGGTTCCTCGTCCTCCCAATACTAATGTTGTGGGGTCTAAATGGGTTTTTCGCACAAAATTTTTGGCCGATGGTTCAGTTGATCGGTATAAGGCCAGGCTTGTTGCTCAGGGTTTCACTCAGCTTCCAGGACTTGATTATTCACATACTTTCAGCCGGTGGTACGAGCATCTACAGTTCGCATAGTCCTCTCTATTGGTGTTCTTAACAATTGGCCTCTACACCAGTTAGATGTGAAAAATGCCTTCTTACATGGCGTCTTATCCAAACCTGTGTTCATGGAGCAACCCCCTGGCTTCTCGGATTCTCAGTTTCCGGATCACGTTTGTCGGTTAAAGAAAGCGCTATATGGCCTCAAACAAGCTCCCCGGGCTTGGTTTCAATGCCTAAGTGATTTTCTTCTGAGTATTGGCTTCACTTGCAGTCGCTCTGACTCATCCCTGTTCATTTATATTAGTGGGTCTTCCACAGTGTATCTTCTGGTGTATGTTGATGATTTCATTCTCATAGGAAATTCTCCGGCCTCCTTACAGGCCTTCATTTCTCGCCTTCATCGGGAATTTGCCATCAAAGACATGGGCCGGCTCAGTTATTTTCTCAGTCTTGAAGTTACTTACACTCCTTCTGGCATCTTCCTAAATCAGGCCAAGTACGCTCGTGACATCCTTCAGCGCGCGGCTCTTGAGGACTCTAAACCTGTTTTAACCCCTTTGGTGGTGGGTTGCCAGCTATCCACGGATGGTTCCCTTTTTCACGACCCTACTTTATATCGATCGTTGGTCGGCGCCTTGCAATATCTTACCATCACACGTCCGGACTTGTCTATTGCTGTTAATCTCGTCAGTCAGCATCTTCAGAATCCAATTCTTGATCACTATTAAGCAGTGAAGAGGATCCTTCGTTACGTCAAACACACACCATCTTTTGGTCTTTCGTTTACTCGAGCACCCTCGATGTCTCTCATTGCTTATTCTGATGCTGATTGGGCTCGTTGTGCGGAGACCCTCCGCTCAACCTATGGCTACTCTATATATCTTGGAGGTAATCTCGTCTCTTGGAGTGCCAAGAAGCAACCAACTGTCTCACGATCCAGCTGCGAATTGGAATATCGTGCCATGGCTAATGCTGCCTCTGAGATAGTGTGTGTCCTTCAACTTCTTCGGAAAATTCATGTTCCCCTACCTTCTCTGCCAACTCTCTATTCTGACAACAGCAGTGCTCTTTTCTTGAGTCAGAAATCAAGTTCTCATCGTCGAGCAAAACATATTGATATAGATTTTCACTTTGTTCGCGAACTTGTCTCTGCTGGTCGTCTTCAAACAAAGTTCATCTCTTCCACCCAGCAAGTGGCGGATGTCTTCACCAAGGCTTTACATTGTCCTCTATTCAAGTTTTTTCGTCACAAGCTACGCGTTGGACCGCATCCCATGTCTTGCTTGAAGGGGGATGATAGCATCCCTTAATTTACGATTGTTCATATAAGTTAGGGATTTCTATATTTATTTAATTGATTCTTTCCTTGTATAGATATAGGAGAGATTTCACTTGTGTGTATATAAATTGTATTACTCTGTTTGTAATATTCATCAAGAAATAGAGAATATTTCTCTACAGAACCAAAAGAGACGTGGGCCGCACCCTGGGTTTTAATACCTGCAATTTAAAAATCCCAACCAAATGCCGGACCCCTTTCCAAGTTTTCCCTTCTGACCGATTAGCCAAGAAAAATAAGTAATTGTAAGTTTTTCCCAGAATTCTTTCAAATTTGACATTTATGCCCCTGTACTTAGCATCATTCCGTGCAGTTCATAAAAACCAGAAAACCAGGCAAGGCACAATTACACTCAGATGTGTTGTGGGAGCATGTGGGAAGGAATTAGCCTAAAAGTTTAGAAATAATCTCACATCTTTTGATTGAGGCAATTCCAATTTAAATATTTTTGCAAAATGACTCCAGATTTTTTAGCTAACATCACTCTCAAAGAAAATGTGCACAGAATTTTCAATTTGAAAGGCTGAAATGGCTAATGGATCAGAGGTACTTGCAATGTCACCACAGCAATAGCATCTTGAAGTCATATGAAATCCCCTTTGCTGCAACTTTGAATCCATAGAAATCCTCTCTTGAACCAATCTCCACAGAAAAAGAGAAATTGAGGGAGTGATATATTTGTTCCAAAAAAATTCATATATTTTCTGTTTGACATGGGGTTCCACCACACAAGACCAAGCAGAGGTTGTAGTAAAAGCATTTGTAGATGAGCCTTTCCAAACCATTCTATCTATATTGCCATTATCAATAGGAACATAACAAACTAAATGGGCAATTTGAATTGGCAGAATAGTACTAAGCTTCTGAAAATCCCAAGCACCATGATCCCAAAATATATTTACCTTTATACCCCCAAGTTTGTTATGATCACCATGAATACCAGAAACCAAGGGACCATCTCCTACCCAGTGTTCATGCCAAAAGTTGATATTCCCATCACCAAGGATCCAAAAAATCTGATTTTGTGCTAAATCTCTAATTTTACAAATTCTCTTCCAAACATGGCTATTATGTACAGAAATAAGAACAGTGCCAGGAAATTTATGCCCATAATATTTTTCCTTCAGAAAAATAGCCCATAATGATTTTTTCATTCTAAACATCCACCATAATTTAAAAGAGTATGCCTGGATACAATCAGAAATTTTTCTTAAACCAAGGCCTCCCTCTATGGTTGGTCTACAGGCTTGATTCTAAGAGATCGAATGAGTGGTCTTTCTAGTGCCATAAGAACTCCAGAAAAAAGATGTCATAATTTGCTCTAAAATGTGCACAACATTTTCAGGAGGTTTAAGCACATGAAAAAGATGAACAGATTGAGAAGCAAGCACACTCTTGATGAGAAGCAACCTACCCCCATGGGACAACAATCTATTAACCCACCCTAAGACCTTTTTTTGAAATTTTTGTATTAAGGGAATGAACAACTCTTTCTTCAGCCTACCTTTAAAAAGAGGAGCACCTAAATAGGTAATGGGAAGATGAGCAGGGGTGAAACCAGTAATGGCATGAATTTTGGAAACAATTCTAGGTTTACACTTAGAACTAATGACAAAGGTGCTTTTGGACTGGTTGATTGCTTGTCCAGAGACAGAGGCATATAAACCAAGAAATTCCATTAACCATTTGAGACCTTTTTCCTCCCATTAGTAAAAATAATAATGTCATCATCATAAGAGAGATGAGTGACAGCAGAACCTTTCCCACAATAGTAATACATGCTAGGATGATCAAAAAATAGATTGTTTAATCCCCTAGAAAGAAAGTTAGCAGCAAGAACAAATAAGGTGGGGGAAAGAGGATCACCTTGCCTAAGGCCTCTAGAGGATTTGAAGAATGGAGAAGGTTCACCATTAATAAAGGCAGAAAAACTGCAGTTTTCAACATAATTTGCAATAAAATTTATCCACCTAGCACGGAACCCCATAATGGACAGAATGTTACAAAAAAGGCCATTGAACCCTATCATAGGCCTTTGACATATCCAATTTGAGAGCAAGATTAACATTAGATCTAGGGATATCAATGGAGTGGAACATTTCCTGATCCATGAGTATATTTTCTCTTATCCATCTATCTTTGACAAAGCCACTTTGATTAGGAGCAATGAGAGAGGGCAAGAGTGGAGTAAGCCTGTTGTTTAGGAGTTTGGAAATGATCTTGTTGGTAACATTAGAAAGGATTATAGGTCTAAACTCACTCCAAACAGTAGGGTTAGGGATTTTGGATAACAAAATAATGGTGGTGGCAGTGAAGCTAGGGGCATTTTATTTACATCAAAAAAAGTCCAGAACAGCCTCAATGACATCATTTTGTATAATATCCCAACATATTTGATAGAAGGAAGCAGGGTATCTATTAGCTCCAGCAACACTGTCAGCCCTCATATCAGATACGACCTCTTTTATGTCATCTTTAGAAGGATGCTCACGAAGTTTATGTACATCAAAAGTGGTGGGAAGAGCATCCATACCCTCAATCAAATCAAAATCCCCACATACATGATCATTGGAGTGCAGATTTTCAAAGAAAATGGCACCAGATTTTTTAATACCATCGATGTCAGAAATAAGGATCCCTTTATCAACAATGGAATGTATTTTAGCCCCTACTCATTTTTTTTTTGCACAAAGGAATGAAAAAATTTAGTGTTCCTCTCCCCATCAGTTAACCACCTAACAACATCTTTTTGTTTCCAAAATGATTCCTCACATCTCTCAGCAAAAGTGAGGTCAGCCACACATTTTTTGAGGTAAATCAGATTTCTCTCAGAACTATCCAAATCCCAATCATGTTGAGCTTGAGAATTTGCTCTCTCAGCATTCCTAATAAGACTAAAGACATTACCAAACACATTTTTATTCCACCATTGCAAGGATTTAGAAAGTCTAGTCAATTTGATTTGAAGATTGACCATACCAGATTCCCCAGTTTTAGAGAGCCAACTCTTACTTACAAGCCCCAGAAAAGCATGATGCTGGGACCACATGATCTGGAACCTGAATGGGGGTTGGCTCTTGATCCTAGATCTGAATTTAATGAGAAGGGGAGCATGATCAGACCAGACTCTAGGCAGATGATGGACATCAGTTAAAGGGAAAAGAGAAG
Source organism: Phtheirospermum japonicum (assembly GCA_014905375.1). Lineage (NCBI taxonomy): Eukaryota > Viridiplantae > Streptophyta > Magnoliopsida > Lamiales > Orobanchaceae > Phtheirospermum > Phtheirospermum japonicum. Next base: position 160,139 of record BMAC01001185.1, on the reverse strand, counting down.
CCCAATCAAAAGAATAAAACACCCTATCAAGCCTTTCTTTGAGTTGTTGTCTAGCCCAAGTGAAAGTATCCCCAATGTATCCCCCTGAATATGTGAGTCATTCTATTAGAAACTCCCCCTGAATATGCTCAATATGAAGAGGTGAATTAAAATCCCCCTATAATCCAAGGATTACCAGCAGAAGACACGAAAATATCAATTAAATTTTCCCATAGATCCTGCCTAATTGCTCTAGTGTGACCAGCATAAATACCAGTAACTAGGAGGGGAACAGGCCAAGAATTAGAGACAATTTGACAATGTAAAAATTGATTATGGTCTTGGAGTGTTTGGATTGATAGATTTTCAGCCACAAAACACCAAATTGTGTTATTGCAATTAGCCACAACAGACACAAAACCTAGCCTTCTATAGAAAAATTCAGATTGGAATTCCACTATGGGTTCAAGTATTACCAGAATTTTAATGTGATGTTGTTTGCACAAGTGATGTAGATGCCTCTGAGTTGGGGAATTACCAATACCTCTGGCATTCCATATTAGTGCTTGTGTATTCATTTGTGGTTAGCAGCTCTGGTGACCCTAGAGTGGGCCCCTCTTCCAGCTTTCTTTTAATTTTTAAGTGGCTGAGGTGTATGAACTGAGGGAGGTGAGGATTCAACCACCAAATTTCCCACAGATTTGCCTCTTCTATGTAAAGCCTGTTCCTTAAGTTCTATAGCTTCTTCTTCAGGTGGAACAGGTTCTAGAATCAAATGCTTAGTAACTTTAGGAGGGTCATCAACATGAGAAACATCAACTTGTTCTACAACACACCTCAAGTGATCAGAGGAGTCAAAATCAGCAGTATGTGGGGAACCAGAGTTCTGGACCTTAAGTTCATGAATTTGACTAAGAGGAGGTGTGATCATCTTGGAGCCTTCAACAACTTCAATATTTAGGGTGCCAATCATTACTATATGAGAACCTTCTTCAGGAGATAGGGGAACCTCAGTATCAGTATTAGGAGCATGTTCTTCAGAAATAAGAGCAGAAACCTGAGGATTGTTGACTTTAGAGTTGAATTTAGGAATGACAATTTCAGGGAGATCTTGATGCTCAGAAAAGTTCTCTGGAGAGATTTCAATCTTGTTGCCATCACCAATTGCAACTTTTTCATTCTGTGGCTGCCCAATTTCATGTTTGTCTGAAATGTTGACCACAGAGTTGACTTCAGGAGATGTGTTGTTGACTGGAGGTTTGACTGCAGAATCTGTATTTACTTGATCTCCTGAAGCTGTTTTGACCATAGTTTCTAACTCAACTGCAGAATCGGAAGTAGAGGCCACATCAGAACCATGATCTACAATTACAACTTCTATTTCATCAGCCAAGGTAGAAGATCTGTTTGAGCCTTCACCAATGACATTGGAAACCTTGTTTTTCACTGGAGATCCAATTGTAATTCCTTTATCACCATGGTTTGCATCTTTCTGATTCTTAGACCCCTTTTTTTTTAAACCCAAACTTCAGTTATTACAGATTTGCCCTTATTAGTATTTTTAACCCCATCATTTACAAGTTGCTTCTCTTCTTCCTCAACAGGTTTCTTTTTCTTCTCAATAGTTACAGGCTTAGACACACTTCCATTAATATAAAAAGCATCTTTCTCATTACCTAAATGCCTACAATCCATACATAACTTAGGCAGGTTTTCATAGATGAATTTTTGGGTAATTTATTCACCATTTATTCCCAGCACGGTTTTGTTTTTCAAAGGAGCAACTAAATCCAACTCTACACATGCCCTTGCAAAAGTAGCCCTACTCTTAAGAGCTGTACCATTGTCACTTTGAAGGGGTTTGCCAATTGTGTTAGCAATCTGAAAAAGGGCAGCCTTGTCATAAAGATGAGCTGGGAGCCCAGGTAGCCTAATCCATACAGGTACCATAGATGATTCAGCTCGAATATTGAATCTGGGGGTCCATTTGAATACTCTCATTGGACAATTCTCAATCTGCCAAATAGGTTTAAGCCACAACTTCGAATAATCCAATTCAGCCTTAAGCACAATTAGTAATTACCTTTAGTTTAGAATTTTGACATCATAACCCCCTACCAAATGCAGACTACCAAAAAAGGCCCCGATAGCCTGTGGAGAAGGAATTCCATGTGAAAATTTGCCAACTAAAGCCCACCTAAGCAGCGCAGCAAGTTTTTCAGTTACTTCATCAGGGAAGGTCAGTAAATCAACTCCCTCTTTTTGTGTTAAAGTACCCGGAGGCATCTGAGTACTTTCATCAAACAGTTGGTGTGCCGAAATTACTTTTTTTACCGCCGAATATGACATCGGCTGAGCATCCTTAATCGGTGGAGAGGTTACAGTAGAGGATTACTGAGCTGGATCCTCAGTATTAGCCGACGAATTTGCCATAGTTTCACACATGGCTTCTCGGACTATTTGTAGCGACCTGCAAAAACCTAAAAACCAAAATTAGCACAATTCAACCATGAATAAAAATGTTTAGTAAGATTTTGACGATATGGGTGAAGATTGAAGGTGGTGGCGGGGACTCATACACGACGGAGTTCGGTGGACTTTTTTCTCTCTCGTTAGTAAATACGATCAATGTCCGTACTTGTAAAAAAATCAAACACGAAAATGAAATTAAGTATAAAAAACCCAAGTAAACTCAAGCATAATCAAACAAATTAGTTTTAAAATTTTAAATTTGACGAAAAATTTGTAAGGAATTAGGTCTATTAACCTCAAAGGTCTTCAAGAATCTCAACACTGAGGCATTTGGAGAGTTGCAAATCGAGCAACTCAAATTCCAATTGGATTTGCTCTTTTTTATTTTCGGAGGTGCTGCCGAGCAGAGAGTACATAGTATTCTTCTGGATCATCATCACCTCGTATGGAAGGACAGGTGCAAGCAAGCAGTTTAAGATGGGTGGAGGATCTGGTAGAATTCTTGGTGGAGTTTGGGGGATTTTTAGGCTTCGGTGAAAATGGTAGAGAGAGATCTAGAGCGTGGTCGTTAGGTACGAGAGGCAGGGTCAATTATCCTATGGTTTAACCATCGATTGATTTGTGTTGAAAGTTTTAGGATTCTATGATTTTATTAAAATTCCCTAGTCTAATTTCAGATGTTATATATAAATTCTGATGATATACGCATCTTTTATGTGATGATATTTGCGTGATATATGCATGATTTGTGGTATGATATGTCATTTATGATTTTTTTATTCTTTTTATTCTTTTGGGAATATAGATGAGTTTTTATTAAGTTTATGATGATATGTGCATGTTATGTGGAATGATATGTATATGATTGTGTGATGATATTCTCATATTTTTTGTGATGGATATGATGTGTGTGATGATATTTTCATGCTCAATGTGATGATATGTGCATGTTTTGTGTGATGACATTTGCATGTTTTGTGTGATAATATGTGCATGTTTTGCATCAAGGTATTGCATCATTTCTTCAAAATTCACTCACCAGAAATTTGGAGTGTTGCTAGTTGCTAGTTGCTCCTGTATGCTTAAGGGTGTGATACGGGTTATCTTGTTTGATGACTTACGTCTCATGAATATGAAAAATATATGAATTTTTATGTGTATGCACGAGCGATAATTTTTTGCTATTTTCCGTGTCAATTGATTTATATAAATTATTAAAATCTTCTCAACGACGAGGATGTAAATAACTTGTTTTGTTTGAAGGATTATATGGTTTTACGAAGCCAAAACAATTAAAACTATAATAGTAAATTACTGATTATTGTTAATCCTTACCCCATATGAGTTTTGATGGAATACTAAGTAAATCACACTCGGTTATCCTCTTAACTTGTCCAAAATCGAATTATAATAGTATTGTCAACTCTTATTTTATTCACTTTATGCACATATAACTTGCTTCAAACAACTGTTCCAGTCATCATATTTTGAAATCTTAATTTATTTTGACTAATTAACATCAATAATTACTACACACACACACACACACAAATATATATATATATATATATATATATATATATATATATATATATATATATTATATTATATATTGTGTTTTTCAAATACTCACTTATTCATTTGGAATGCTATAAATTTATTTGTCTGATGTTATTTGTTATTTTCGACGTGTAGTCAGAGAAATGGCGTCAGGAGGTATTTTGAAGAACTAAAAAGTCAACACAAACAAGCCTCGACAATATGTCGCCAAAACACACCTTCATTAATGTCTCCACACACCTCGTAGGAGTACAAAAAGTCTAACGGACTGAACGATCAAACCCCAGTAGTATTAGCCGCATACCATAAAACCCTATAGTCCCTTCATATAAAGACCCTCAAACTAAATCAATCGGGCGTCAAACCCAATCACCTATCACTCAACCTCACCACCTACCACTCAAACCCAATCACTTGTCCCCCAAACTCAATCACATATCTCCCAAACTCAACCTCCTGCCCCTCAAACTCAATCATCTGTCAGTCAAACCTAACCTAATGA
>BMAC01001185.1:121157-155026 GCA_014905375.1 Phtheirospermum japonicum | reverse complement strand
TCATTAGGTTAGGTTTGACTGACAGATGATTGAGTTTGAGGGGCAGGAGGTTGAGTTTGGGAGATATGTGATTGAGTTTGGGGGACAAGTGATTGGGTTTGAGTGGTAGGTGGTGAGGTTGAGTGATAGGTGATTGGGTTTGACGCCCGATTGATTTAGTTTGAGGGTCTTTATATGAAGGGACTATAGGGTTTTATGGTATGCGGCTAATACTACTGGGGTTTGATCGTTCAGTCCGTTAGACTTTTTGTACTCCTACGAGGTGTGTGGAGACATTAATGAAGGTGTGTTTTGGCGACATATTGTCGAGGCTTGTTTGTGTTGACTTTTTAGTTCTTCAAAATACCTCCTGACGCCATTTCTCTGACTACACGTCGAAAATAACAAATAACATCAGACAAATAAATTTATAGCATTCCAAATGAATAAGTGAGGGACAACATAATGGACCAAAAAAGTAATTTTCCCGTAAAGATAATGTAAGTTTCTGCTTGCATTCCACAAATATTATCTCCCTATTTATAACCAGGGGGGACCATTAACATAAGATGACCTAATGTAACACTTGAATAAAAATAATTAAATAGGGCCCAATAATACCAAAATAATTACTGCAACCCAATTGGGCCCAACAACCCAATAACCTGGCACTTCTCTTCTGGGTCCAATGACCCGGTATGCTCCTTTTCTTCCTTCTTCTCGGTTTCATCCTTGTTTTGCCCGTAAGACCAAAGATTTCATTTTTATTCCCAATTAGCCGAACTCCGCCTCTTCCTCTCTGATTTCGCCCATTCCGGGTATCCTCCGAGCCTGGAATCATAACACTTCACTGTATTATATGCAAATTCATATGGATGTCAATCTGGACAAGCCATGTGTCAAATAATGTCTGATTGAAATACTTCAGCCTAGTTCTCGATAACTACACTAGAGGTTACACAAACATTACCAGAAGTATTCAAACCTTGAGGAGGTTAAGAAAAATAGGCCTCCTTCTTGTCATGACCAACAAACTGGGAATCTTTGTGTAACAATTTTGATTCTCCTAAATTCAAGGTAAAGTTTCTCAAAACAAACACTTGTGCTTATATAGTATGATATATATCATAAGTATGTTTCTTACATGGGAATATTATTATTTTTGTTTTTGCAGAATCAAAGTAGAGCTAATACCAGAAATAAAAAAAAACCGCGAGCTCCAAATATTACAGGTTGAACACCTTTTATTATTTTTCAAAATGAATTTGTAAGTCTTACTAAGTAGACAAAGACTTTTTCAATTATGTTGGTTGTAGTTTAGTAAAATCAAAATGTTGTGGAATATGTTGCAATAAAAAGGGAGATTCTTTGACAATGGTTATATAAATTAAATCCCATTTAAGTGTAATGAAATGAAGATTTTAATGTTAAGTTTACTTCATTTTAGTGCAATGTTTATATTTGTATTATGATTTTATTTTCTTTTATTCATTTTTTCATACATCGATTAGTCTGAGAAGGCTGACGATGAATGTGATATGATTAAAATTTATAAGCACACACATTATACCGAAAAAGGTGGTTGTTCAAGAGATGAGACAGGAGAGAACTGGATAACTAACTAACACATGGTCTTAATAATCTAACTTTGTTAATGACCATGTTATTATTAATATACTTACATCCATGTTTTTTTAGGATGCGATGATAGCTAGGAAAGAAAAATATGCCGAAGAAAGGATTGAGAATACTGAACAAGAAATAGTTATATCGAAGGAGTTGGTTATGGCTTGAAACCTCCTGGTAAATGCAACATGTTGTCTGCTTCGAATACCTAACACATACAACAAGAACTGGCAGAAACTCAAGAAAAGCTACATGATTAGGAAGGCCAAGTGATTGAGCTTATGAATGAAGTCGATGATTTGAAACTAAGTTATCAAGGCGAGTGCATCAACAAGCTTATGGACTTCATGAGAGCAAACGAGTAGGCTTCGGGTGGGAATAATGCCTGATCCAATATATTTCACCCAAGTCAAATTTCTAATTTGAATATTGTGAACTTTGAGACCTTTGTGTAATATTCCTTTGCTACTGTAGTTATAGACTAATTTAAAATCATAAATTTAAAGTTTGTAGTATTCTGTTCAAAATCAGTTCCCACTTTTATTTACCAATGCTGGCATGTGGTACAAGCCAGGCTCAAGTTACACAAGTCTTGATAAATGGTTTAACTCTTTTAGTTTAGTTTAAGCTTCCATATCCTTGTTTTAAATATTACAAGTACATTAATTCTATTTTTCTGTTCGAAGAATTAATTTGATATATGTTCTGAATATTTGAAAATAGTCTTTTAGCTCCAGTACTCTAATTGTCGTAGTGTTTTGGTATATTTTCAGAATGGTCCGAGCAATATTTTGGTGGAATGGATATTCTTATCATTTCTATTGTAATGATAAATGCTTCTTTGATTTCATTTTCATCTTTATGATATTTTTCTATCCTAGAATAATGACAAATTAATTCACATATTCAAGACAATTTATGTTGTCGTAAAAGTAAACAATCAAATTGTGACAGCGGGAAATCTCAGCACAAGGTCAATTATTACAACTTGAAGAGTCACATAATAATTTCAAATTTATCACTTTAATTAATCATGACAACTTGTTTCATCACATAATGATTTGAACTTGTCACTTAAACAAACTCAATTTTGATGATTGACATGTCACCATATAAACTCAGCTAATGACAATGGACTTTATCACCATATGTACCCCTTAGATCATCATCGAACATATATATTTTGTGATAATTATAATATTCATCACATATTGCTAATTTTTTCATGAAAGAATATGTCATCACCTTTCATAGTAAATGGTGACACTGGTTTGTCATTGTAAATATAGTTGTTCAGTCGATCAATATTTCATCACTATAAAACAAATCTATAATGATGAATTATATTATATTTGACAAATGTTTAATGAATCGAACTTTTTCGCGTTTAAAATAATGAAAAGCTCGTCCGCAAGAGAACGGAGATATTGTAGGCGATAAGTTGACTCGAGTCGAATCACAAGGAAGACTAATCGAAAACTATTCCGGTGTTCGATTTTATGCACATAGAAACTAAATTAAAAACTAAACTAAACTATACTAAACACTCGATCAAATAAAGTTTGAGGATTTTTCTAACATCTACGAGAAATAAAATAAAAAGCTTTTAAAAACAATTAATAAAAGCGAGGGTCTAGTGCGCCGGAATCGTCTCCACGATCGGGYTTGTCAAMRCCGATGGRTCTAAACGACCATAGGCACACTAGACCGATAAACTTAGCCAACAAGCATGAACATAATCAACAGTATAACCTCAATAAACATTTACACCAAAGCATGAACATAAGTATTAATAAAAACCATCCTCAAGCATAAACAAAGCATGTAATGAGAAAATACATAAGCATTGAAATACTAATCTACGAGAATCACAACTAAACTTAGCCAACAAGCATGAACATAATCAACAGTATAACCTCAATAAACATTTACACCAAAGCATCAACATAAGCATTAATAAAAACCATCCTCAAGCATAAACAAAGCATGTAATGAGAAAATACATAAGCATCGAAATACTAATCTACGAGAATCACAACTAAACTATCGAAGCAAATAAACATAAACTAAAAATGAGAAAAATGGTAAAAGGATTATACTAAATTATGCTATTAAAGTTCAACATTAAAGTAAAACGAAATCCAAAGTTACACTATAAGAACAAATAAGAAAAGTGCAGAAAAACTTATTATCTAGAAAAGCATCAGCCATCCATCGATCTTCAGCAACGAGAAACGAACTCGAACGACGGACGGCATAGAAACGACGAACTACGAACTATTAAATGCTAATCTTGCTCGAATGGAAGGGTGACATGAAACCGAGGGTGCTCTGTATCGTTCTGGACCTTTCCCCCTCGTCCCAGCACACCCAAAATGAAGAAAACCTCCGGATTTTATAGATTTTCGAAAATAACCGCTCAAACTATCGGAGCGTCGACGGTGGGTCGACGGTGCATCAGTCGACGCGAGCCAGGCTGCACGCGTCGACCAGGCCAGTGCGTCGACTGACGGGCCTGGGATCGACGCTTCAGAACCTTTGCGTCGACGGTGCATCGACGGTGCGTCAGTCGACGCGAGCCAGGCTGCACGCATCGGCAGGCAATGCGTCGACTGACGGGCCTAGGATCGACGCTTCAGAACATTTGCGTCGACGGTGCGTCGACAGTGCGTCAGTCGACGTGGGCGTAGCATCGACAGTGCGTCGACGGTGCGTCAGTCGACGCACCTGCATGGCTTCGGCTCGTCGCTCGTCCCGTTTTCCTCATTTTGAGCTGAGATATTAACATTAAACAAAGTTAGATTATTTCATACAAAATAAAGTAAAAAACACATTAAACACCATAAGAAACGAAAAACATAAAAAAGGAAGAAAAATGATAAAAAGATAAACTTAAAACACATAAAAGTACACAACATACGATGCAAAAACACACGAAAATCACATACAAATATGTACAAATCATTTAATACAAATTGTGACAATATGAGCGTCATTATAAGTCAAGAAATATTATCAATGTAATAATGTTTTTCACGAAAAGTCAAATATTTTGATGACATAATAAATGTTTGTCATTTAAAATTGTAACATACATTGACAATACAGACCTTTATATGACAACTGTTCAATCCCATACGTGATAAATTCATCGCCACCAGATAATATCACCTATGATGACTATTTCACCCAGAAATTAATTATACCAAACTAAAATATCTCCTTCACGAACACTCACTCTCTGGATGAACAAACCTGACCTGCACCCAAAGACACGTTAGAAAGGACCACCGGAAGATTTCTGGTGGAAACCTCTCCAATGCTTAAGTCAGTTAAGCGTGTTGTATATCAATGAGTAAATGAAAGGAATGCGCAAGAAGGTCATACCTCTCCCAGCCTTGGGGCCGAGCTATTTATAATTTTCCCTAGTGGGGACCTCTTCCGGGATCCTGGAAATAGAATCCGCAAATCTCGGGCCGTTTTCCTTTCTAGGAGGCCAGATTGCCTGGTCTCCCATAAGCTTGTCCTCCTATAATCATTTCTCAGCGGATTCATATCAGATCAGGATGTATTTCTTGACTCTAGGCCTCTTGACTTAAGTCTCATCCAAGAATTTTAGGTCAGATCAGAATTATCCTGAGCTAGGATAATTCTCTCCTCATATCAATCTATTTTCTTGACCTTCTCTGGGAAAGTCAGCTCAGAGCCTCACAATAGCATAGCAGGTCAGGCCCCTGGGCACTTTCTTAGTGATCCTTGACCAGATCTACCCCAAACCAGGCTTGCCTATTAAGGTCACATCAACTCGTCACCCCAAAAATGGTTGGGGTAGATCTGTAAAAACTTTAGGGTTTCTTTTAATAGTTAGGGCTCCACATGTTTTTCCAAATTTCCATATCTGTACAAATCCTGAAAATCCCGCCTAATGATCAGGTCTAATTATTAGCATTATTTGTGACGATCCATATCCAGAGACGTTTACCATAACGACACATCTCCTCAAGTTCTATACTACTGATAGGTCAGCGGTGGTTACCATACCCATCAACGGTGTGCGTTCCAGCTCATCACCTAGGGCACTGTTCATCTGACAAGAATTAAATGCGGGAATCCCATCAAGATCCCATTTTTTCCTCGATTTTCACTTTTTTTGAAAATCTCATTTTCCTTTTATTCCCGATATCTTCTCTTTCTTCTAAACTTCTCATATTTTCACTTTCACAAACACTTCTCCGCTCTGCCTTTTCTCCTTAGCGATTCAATATCTTCAAGCTTACCGCTTTTCCGATCATCTCTATTACCAGGTACTTCTCCGATCTCTTATTACTTTTAAAATAATGTCAATGCCATCATCTTCTTCGTCCGCCGATCTCCCTTCTGCCAATTCTTCTTCTACCGATTCTCCTCCCATCAATTCTTCTTCCGCTCCTTCTTCTCCGGCGGCGTTAGCTCCTTCATCGTCGCCATCTTTTGAGTATCCCCCTTATATTCCCGGACGACCATATATCTGCTCCATCCTAAATGACCGGACGATAGAGAATCTAAGGTATAAATACCAGATTCCGGGGGAATTTGAATTGGTCAATCCCAGCGGCGGTATAATGTCGTACCAGGTGCCGGCTGGCCGTTTGAACTTCTTCATGGAGCAGTTCCAGGCGGGTTTGCGCCTGCCCATAAACCCCCTGATACTAGAAATATCTCGTTTGTATAGGATCCCGGTTCACTAATTTGTTCCTAATTCTTTTAGAATTGTTATAAGCTATAACCTAGCCATGCGATATGCTGGCATGGATCCGGCAACACAGACCTTCTTCCAGCTCTTCCAAGTTAAGAGCTCTGCCCCAGGTTATTTTTACCTGTGTGCCAGGACTGGTTTTCGGTTTCTTACCTGCATCCCTTCCTCCAATAAGTCATGGTATAAAAAGTTTTTCTTTATACGGTGCTTTGGGGATTAGGGCTATCCTTCCCAATCTATTGAGGAACTTCCAGCCCAGAAGCACCTATCAGTAAGAGATATATCTCCTCGACTTAAGAGGATAATTTCTATCTTGAACGAAAACATCTTTCCTCTATCCCAACCTCTCATCCCCTCTGCCATAGATTTTTTCAATGATTGGGAGGAGAACAGTCCCTTAATCCTCAAGATTGGTAAAGAACACTGACAGTCCTACATCTTTTACGTTTGGCTTGTTTTTCTATGATTTTTGACTAATCTCTATTCCCATTTCCTCAGAGAATATGATGCAAAGGATCATGGCTGCTCGCCAGAGGGGAGCCCTTGCAGGACCAGAGCAATGGGCTTTGGTGGTCGAGCCTTCGCGAGCTGAGGCCAGCGGATCAGGAACTGTTCAGGTCCCTCCCGAACCAGAGGTGAAATTTATTGTCCCCTCCGATTCGAGGGAAAGAACCGAGCATCCAGTGAACAGGCCGCGCTCGGGGACGGGAGGATCATCAGGCTCTGGAGCCAAGATTGCGACTCCAAACGACACTTGGTTCAATAAGTCTGTCCTGAACTATTCTGGTCACTTGGACGTTCAGTTCATCCAGAGGCAGTGCCCAAGCGCTGATAGGCCCACCTTGGAAAGTGGTTTGACCCCGACCTTATCGAGTCCTTGTGCCAAAACGAGGCAAAGGCAAATCACTCTTCACCTCTTTACCCTTTCCATTTTTCTTTTTACCCTGCTAAGTCTCCTTTTCTTTTAGGCGGCGACCAAGAGGTCTATTCTGGTTTCCAGGGCGAGGGGGGCCCTGATGAACGCTGACCTCTCCAAAGAGCCTAAGAGGTTGCAGGAGAAGGAGAAGAGGTTGCGCGACCTATGCAAGGAGAGGGGCGCCAAGCTGAAGAAGGTGGAGCAGGAGTTGGAAGAGGTGAAGAAGGCGGAGCAGAAGGTGCTAAAGATGGCTAAGGCTAAAGGCTGAGACACGAGATGAGGCTCTGGCCGAGGCTTGGAGCTTAGCAGATGCGATTGTGTCCCGAGCACGCAAGGAATGGAAGACGGAGTTCCTTAACTCCGAAGAAGGGTTGAGTTTGATCCAGACTAGCCGATTAGTCGCCCAGCGTGCTTTCCTGGGCTTAGAGCAGCTTTACCATCTGCTAGCTCTAGAGGCGGAGGTATATATCTATCTTGCCTTGGATGCTCAGGTAAAATGGTCCCAAGAGAAGCCCACTCTTCCCTTTGACCACGCGGAGGTACTGAAGCAGCCACCTGAGCCTACATCCTTCTGCTATTCTCCCGAGCAAGATCGTCTACATAGACTCGACACCCACGAGTATGTTGAGCATATCCTTCCAGCCTTCAACGCTCCCCTAATCTCTCCAGGGGCGGCTCAGCCAGATACAGGCCTGGTTCTTGCCCTGACCACAACTACTCCTTCCCCCACATTCACCTATTTGGGTGAGCTGCCCGGAGGAGCCTCCCATGGAGCTTTGGTCGAGGACGCGGTAGAGCAGCTCGCAGAGGAGTTAGATGCCAGGATTTAGGCTTAGCTCTGTTAGGGTTTCCTCTCTCTTTAAACAGATCTGTTTGTTTTTTGCCGGTGTGGCTGATCTGTTCTTTTACGCATCTCTTATCTCTTAAACAAATTTGTCATGTAGCAACTTTTCATATTTTAGGGGTTCCTGGTTTCATGGAAACCCTAGTACTTTTATTCGTTATGGCACGTGCTTCTCTTCTCTTTATATACACGCATTTATGATTTGTTGCCTTTCAATTTCATCATGGCTTCTCCTTCCCTGCTTGAAGAGCTTGATAGTGTGAGGCGAAAAAACCTCTCTCTATTTGCTAAGAATTTCGAACTCACCGATAAACTACTAGCTCTTCGGGAAAAAATCTCCCACATGTGCCAACTCCTTGAGAGAAAAAGGCAGAAAAAATGCCACTACAAACGGGAGTGGTTTGAACTTTGCCAGCTTAATAGCTGACTTGACGGAGTCGGTAAGTCGACTGACAATCGCCGCCAGTGAAACTCATGCTATTTCCAAGCGAGCTGACAGGTACCGCCAACGCTTCCATGAAACAGAGTGTGAGCTATGGCGTGTTCTCCGGATTATAACTTCTGACAGGAGGGGTCCTGCTTCTCACGGATGAATTTCTAGGCTTTCTTTTGAATTTTACTTTTCTTCCTATTGCACTTGTAATCAAACTCGCCAACTTTCCATTTTCATAAGAAGGCGTATGCATTTCTTTTGATGTATTTCCAGAATTTTTGCGATGGATATTTTCTGAGAAAGAATCTTTTTGTTGAGTACTCATGATATTCTAAGCAAATTCTAGGCGTGTTTGTTAATCGAACCTAGCAAATTGTGGCCTCGGTCCTTGGAGAGTCCTGCCTTTATCCGACCGTTAGGTCAGGAGAATTAGGACATCCCTCAGTCAATCCTGGCGTTAAAATTCAAACTGATAATCAGGTCAAGAATTTTATGGGCCGCCGCCTTTAGCCAATCCTAGCGTTAAAATTCTAAACTGACAATCAGGTCAGGAATTTTATGTGCAGCTGACCTTAGCCAATTCTAGCGTTAAAATTCTAAACTGACAATCAGGTCAGGAATTTTATGGGCAGCCGCCCTTAGCCAGTCCTGGCGTTAAAATTTTAAACTGACAATCAGGTCCGGATTTTTATGGGCATCCGCCCTTAGCCAATCCTCGCATTTAAGATTTTAAACTGACAATCAGGTCAGGAATTTTATGGGCATCCGCCCTTAGCCAATTTTTAAACTGACAATCAGGTCAGGATTTTTATGGGCATCCGCCCTTAGCCAATCCTCGCATTTAAAATTTTAAACTGACAATCAGGTCAGGAATTTTATGGGCATCCGCCCTTAGCCAATCCTGGCGTTTAAGATTTTAAACTGATAATCAGGTCAGGAATTTTATGGGCATCCGCCCTTAGCCAATACTGGCGTTTAAGATATTAAACTTACAATCAGACCAGGAATTTTATGGGCATCCGCCCTTAGCTAATCCTGGCATTTAAGATATTAAACTGACAATCAGGTCAGGAATTTTATGGGCAGCCGCCCTTAGCCAATCTTGGCGTCAGAACTTGTACAAAGCAAAGACATATGAAACAGGATTGTCATAAATATTTGGCTATTTTTTCATACATAATATTTTTGCAAGTTATCTATGTTCCAGGCTCGTGGTAGTTTGATCCCATCTAACTGTTCTAATTCATAAGTTCCACCCTGTAGGATTTTTGTAACTTTGAAGGGCCCTTGCCAAGTAGCATCCAACTTTCCTTTTGCTTTCCCTAAATCATACCTGCTGAGGACTAAATCTCCCACCTGGAAACGTCTTTTGATTACAGACTTATCATAGGCTGCTTTGACTCGCCCCCTAATGTGTTCCATCCTGAAGACAACTCTTTCCCTCTTTTCCTCAACCAAGTCCAGGGCATACTGTATCAATAGCTCATTTTTCTTTTCAGCAAAGTTCTGATTCTATAGGTTTCCATACTGATCTCCGCAGGGACCACAACATCCATGCCATAAACCATACTGAATGGCGTTTCTCCGATGCTCTCTTTGGGATTAGTCCTGTACGCCCAAAGGATTGAACTGAGCTCCTCTACCCACTTGCCTCCTGATCTCTCTAAACGTGCCTCGATTCCTTGTACGAGGATGCGATTGGTCACTTCAACTTGGCCATTGGCTTGCGGATGGTAAACAAATGTGAAATGTTGATTAATTTTCATCTGAGCACACCAAGCTCTGATTCTGGCTCCCATGAACTGAGTGTCAATATCTGAGACTAAAATCCTGGGGATGACGAATCGACAGACTATATTTTTCCACGAAAATCCCATTACCGCATCCTCTGTAATTTCTGCCAAAGTTTAAGCCTCCACCCATTTGCTGAAATAATCGATGGCCACTATGAGGAACTTCTTTTGGGCGGGGGCTGTGGGGAAAGGTCCTACCAAGTCTATTCCCCATTTGGCGAATGGGAAGGGAGAGCTCATTGTCATGAGCTCCTCCGTAGGCTTATGTATTAAGGGCGAATTCCTCTGACATTTATCACACGCCCGCACAAAATCCTCTACCTCTTTCCTCAATTGGGGCCAAAAGTAGCATGCCCTCAAGATCTTGCTCGACAAGGCTCGGGCACCCATGTGGTTGCCATATCATCCTTCATGGATTTCTTTAAGAACATGAGTGCCCTCCCTCATGCTTAAGCATCGTAAAAGGGGTTGCCTGAATCCTCTCCGAAACAGTTCTCCCTTAATCAAGCAGAACTAGGATGACCTGGTCCTTAATTTCATTGCTTCTCTCTTGCTCTCTAGCAGCTCTCCTCGCTCCAGATATGCCTTGATAGAAGAGCGCCAAACTTCCCCTTCATCCACTGAGCATACTTCCTCGTCTCCAAATTCCTGATATGCCATTAACAGTGTGATCATTCTTTCCTGACAATCTACTGCCAAACTAGCCAGCTTAGCTAAATAATCCGCTCTCGTGTTTTCTTCTCTGGGACTTGGAGAACAGTCAGAGTCCCCATGGCACTAGCTAACTCCCTAAATTAGGCTAGGTATTTTTGCATATGCTCGTCTCTTGTCTCAAATTCTCTATTTATCTGCCTACATACGAGCTGCGAATCCACTCTTGCGCATATCTATTCTGCCCCCAATTCCTTCGCCATCTGAGTTCCCCTCAAGAGTGCTTCATACTCTGCCACGTTTTTTGATAAAGGATAGTTCATCCGTACTGCATACTCAGTGGTTACACCTATCGGGTCAGTCAATACTATACCCGCACCACAGCCTAGGCTTCCTACCGATCTATCTGTATAAATTGTCCATTCCTTCTTGTCCTCAGGAGAGCTGGTCATTTCTTGCATAAAATCGGCCAGTGCCTGGGCTTTAATGGTTGTTCTTGCTTCAAAAGTAACGTCGAACTCACTAAGTTCAATTATCCATTTAACCAGTAGTCTTGAGGCCTCAGGTTTATCCATAATGGCTTTCAATGGCAAGTTGGTCCGCACTACTATGCTGTGAGAGAGAAAATAAGGGCGCAATTTACGTGCTATCCCGACCAGGGCTAGCATTGCTCGCTCCACCTCCACATATCGGACTTCAGCATCATGTAGCACTTTGCTCCAATAATATACCGGCCTCTGCATTTTTCCTTCCTCTCTGAGCAAGACCGAGCTTACAACCTGCTACCCAATAGACAAGTATAGGATTAGAGGTTCACCCTGAACTGGCTTAGTGAGCAACGACATGCTAGCCAGGTGCTCCTTCAACATCCAGAACGCCTCCTGACACTCCTCGTTCCACTGAGAATGAGCTTTTTTACGCAAGGCCTGGAAGAATGGTAGGCTTTTTTCTGCTGAGCGCGAGACGAACCTGCTCAGAGCGTTAATTTGGCCCACCAGGCACTGCATCTCTTTGACATTCCTTGGGTCCTGAATGTCCATGATGGCTATTATCTTCTCTGGGTTGGCCTCTATTCCCTTTTATGTGACCATATACCCCAGGAATTTACCAGCTCTTACCCCAAATGCGCACTTTTTGGGGTTGAGCTTCATCATGTATCTTCTTAGGGTGTCAAAAGTTTCCCTTAGATCGTCCACAAGTGAGGCTGCCTTCACACTCTTAACTAATATGTCGTCGATGAATGCCTCCATGTTCCTTCCCAGCTGAGCTTTAAACATCTTATCCACCAATCGCTGATATGTGGCGCCTGCATTCTTGAGCCCAAACGACATGACCACATAGCAATAGGTCCCCTTTGGGGTTATAAACCTGACCCGCTTCCAGTCCTCCTCATCTAGTCTGATCTGATGGTACCCTTGCGAGGCGTCCATCATGCTTAACAGCTCGCAACCAGACGTGGAGTCAACTAATTGGTCTATCCTTGACAACGGGTAATGGTCCTTAGGGCAGGCACGATTAAGATCCCGAAAATGTATACACATACGCCAATATTCTAGGGTTTTGGGGACCAACACCGCATTGGAAAGCCACTCATGGAATTTCATATCTTGAATGTGATTAGCTTTCAACAATTTTTTGACTTCAGCTTCGATGATTGCCTCCTTCTCAGGGCCAAAGTTACGCTTCCTCTGCTTAATTGGCTTTTCTCCAGGGCTGATATTGAGGCGGTGCTCGATGACTACTAGGTCTATCCCCACCAGATCTTGAGGAGACCAAGCAAAAACATTAGCATTGCTTCTCAAAAATTGGACCAGGTCTACCAGAACTTCTGGGCTCAGGGTTGTTCCCACTCTTACAACTCTACTATCATCCCCTGGGACCACCTCTACCATCATCAAACCCTCCTGTCGCTGGGCCAGCTCTGGCGTCGCGTTCTCCATTCTGGCTCTCTTATTTTGTCTTTCCTCTTCATTACGTCGGATACACTCGACGTACGCTTGTCTTGATGCATACTGATCACCCTTAACCTCCCCTGTTCCATCCTGAGCAGGGAACTTCAGCTTCATATGGTATACCGAGATCACCGCCTGGAATTGGCTCAGGGATGGTCGTCCTAGCATAACATTGTATGAAGATGGTGCATCTACTACCAGAAATCGCACTGTCTTAGTTAACCTATACGGCTCTTCTCCTAATGTTACCAAAAGTCTCACTGCCCTTAAAGGCTTCAAAGCTCCTCCCGCAAATCTTACTAACGAAGTTGTCACCTCTTCCATTTCCACATTTAGTCTTAACTTTCGATAGCAATCATAGAACAGGATATCAGCCGATCTCCCAGTGTCCACAAATACCCGTCTCACATTATAATTTGCAATATTGGCTATTATGACCAGGGCATCCATGTGAGGAGCCAAAATGCCATTCTCATCCTCTGATCCGAAACATATGCTTTGGCTTGGGGTTATCTGACCAACCTCTCGTGATTTCCTGACTAGGTCCTTTTGCGGATTTAACATAGTTGTTCCGGGTTCGTCTAGAATGCTTACCCCACTCGCCTCTTGTGATCATTAGGATCTCCCCTCGTATGACCTGGGCTTGGTCACTCTGCTTCCCACGCAAGCTACTGCGACATCCATTTCATTAGGAATTGATGATCTTTTAACAATACCGTCCATTATCTTGAGCATGACTATTCCCTTGAGGCCGATCTCGCCTGTGAGAGTCAGACCTTGGCTCTTACCTTCTCATTTTCACATACTCCATGAGGTGCCCTGCCTGCACCATTCTCTCTAGTTCATCCTTTAGATGAGTGCACTG
Source organism: Phtheirospermum japonicum (assembly GCA_014905375.1). Classification (NCBI taxonomy): domain Eukaryota; kingdom Viridiplantae; phylum Streptophyta; class Magnoliopsida; order Lamiales; family Orobanchaceae; genus Phtheirospermum; species Phtheirospermum japonicum. Next base: position 141,232 of record BMAC01001185.1, on the reverse strand, counting down.
GTCTGTGTCATGGCCGTATTCATTATGGTATCGGCAGAATCGGTCAGATCTTTCTTTCCGCGGTTTTTGAGAGTAAGTTTTGGGCCATTTGAGATCAGGGTGCCGATCTATTGCTTGCAAAATCTCTCCCTGAGGTGTTGACAGGGGTGTGTATCTGTCAAAATGAGGTCGTCCCCCTACCAGATCCGGCCTGGAATTTTTCATCGGCACCCTTTCCTCCCTATCAGATCGGTCCCTTTTCTTCTCTCCTTTTTCCTTGATCTTCAAGGCTTCCTCCAGGTGAATGTATTTTTTTGCTCATTCCAAGAGCTCTCCGAATTTCAGTGCTGGCTTCACGACCAGCGACTGAAAAAATCCTCCTCTCCTAAGCCCCTATGCTAAAGCATTAACCAAGAGTTCCTCAGATGCTAATGGCACCTCTAATTTTGCATCTGTGAATCGCTTGATGTATGCACGTAGATTTTCATTCTCCTTTTGTTTCAGGCTGAACAGTTCCGGCGGCATTTTATGGTACTTCCCGCAACTAGTAAATTGGTGCAGGAATGCCGAGCTGAATTCATCAAAGTTACTTATAAAATGCGGGGGCAACCGACTGAACCAGAGCTGAGCAGATTTTGTAAAAGTCGTCGGGAAGACTCTGCACATGACGGCATCAGAAAGCTTGTGAAAAGTTGCCGCGATCTCAAATTGGCTTAGGTGATCCCACGGATCTATTGTTCCGTTGAATTCAAAGCCCATGAACCGGTAAGAAACAAGTACATTGTCATGCATGACTGCATCCGTGAACGGGGTACCCCTTCGCGTTGGTACCGTGCTCGCATTTGCCATCCTTCTCTTGGCCTCCCTGGCCTCTTTCTGCAAGTTCTGCATCTGTTCAGTGAGGTCCGGGTTGGTTTGGCTCGATGTTTCACTTTCAGAAGTGGAAAAGTTCTCTTCCTCCTCCCGGAGAGGAGTCTGGACCGTGCGCTAAACGCGCGGTGGCTCTTTCTCCGGCGGCGGGGACTGTCTAGGACGGGGTGTTTTGAACGGGGGTGTCGAGAACTCTGCGAACTTCCTAGTCCACAGCCACTTCCACGGCCTTACCGATGAGGTCAGACAGTTGTCTGAGAAAGGAATCATTCAGCAACCCAGCGTCAACTTGCGTGGACCCACTAGGGGGAGGTTGCGTTGCGCCTGGTCGCGCTGCCCGCCGATGGTCCTGCCGCTGATGGCCCTGCCGTGTTAGGCGCACCCGTCGGAGTGGCAGATCTTGGCGTGCCACCTAGCTCCGCCACTAAGTTCTGCCGGAGTCCATGTGAAGCCATGTCTTATCTCACGTCTTAGCCTTAACCTTTCCCACAAACGACACCAATTGTTTCACCTAGAAAATAATTATACCAAACTAAAATATCTCCTTCACGAACACTCACTCTCTGGATGAACGAACCTGACCTTCACCCAAAGACATGTTAGAAAGAACCACCGGAAGATTTCCGGTGGAAACTTCTCCGATGCTTAAGTCAGTTAAGTGTGTTGTATATCAATGAGTAAATGAAAGGAATGCGCAAGAAGGTCATACCTCTCTCAGCCTTGGGGCTGAGTTATTTATAATCTTTCCTAGTGGGGACCTCTTCCGGGATCCTGGAAACAGAATCCGTAAGTCTCGGGCCGTTACGCAAATAATAATGACAAGTGGTCCCACCTATTCCTTTCTAGGAGGCCAGATTGCCTGGTCTCCCATAAGCTTGTCCTCCTATAATCATTTCTCTGAGGATTCATATCAGATCAGGATGTATTTCCTTATCTCATCCAAGAATTTTAGGTCAGATCAGAATTATCCTGAGCTAGGATAATTCTCTCCTCATCTCAATCTATTTTCTTGAACTTCTCTGGGAAAGTCAGCTCAGAGCCTCACAATAGCATAGCAGGTCAAGCCCCTAAGCACTTTCTTAGTGATCCTTGACCAGATCTACCCCAAACCAGGTCTGCCTACTCAGGTCACATCAATGACAATGTCCATAAGCATCATCAAAAGCGAACATTTAGTGATGCGTTTGAAAAAATCTTTACTTTCACCTAACATGACAGTCATACCTTAACGACCTCTGTGACGCTAAAACTTCTTCACTACTTATTTTCAATGAAAAAAAATATTCTTCAAATGACAATTTTATCATCATCTAACCTCAAATTTCTTGTAATGTTGCCCGCGAAAATTGAGCATTTTACACTAGTAAATTAATACTAGACAATTAATGAATTGATTTGACTAGATGAAAAGTAAACAAATACAATTGAAAGCTTGATTAGGAAATTCAAAAAATTGTGTCCATTAAGGCCTGTTTGCCCCAGGGTTTGGAATACCGCATCCGGTATTTCAAATAACAAATAAGACTCAATCAAATACTCAAACAACAACTTCTTACAACTAAATTATTAAATGCTACAAAATATAATATTATAACAACATCATTCACTTTTCAAACATGATTTGACATCAAACATAATATAATAATACATTGTTATCCAGCACTTTTCAGACTTGATTTGATATTTCAGTAAAAAATAAAGATTTATAAATCTTATAACAAACAAGAACTCTTAGGAGGTGGTCCTCAATATGCCATGTCACGGAATTCTATTGAATATTTAATTTATGAAATTCTATAGATTATATGGATAATCTCATGGATCTATGGAACTATATTATAGAATTATATGCATTTTAATAAAATTAGTTCATGTATTAGAATTATTATAACTCTTTTCTACAAGAATGATTATCAAAACTTCGGAGAATGTAAAAATTGAAATAATAATATTTATCATACACGATTATCATTATGAACTATTGGAAAAACAAAATAATATTATGTTACTTATTTTTTAAATTAATTAGTTTTTCTTTTTCAGATAATCAATTTTAAAATTAATTATTTTTATAAATTCGGCAATATTGATCTTTTCTTTTCTTTTATTTTCTTATTATAAGTTAAATGCTATGTCTTCCTACTCAATAAGTAAAAAATAAAAAAATTAATTAGAATAAACAAACTATGATGATAAGAAATATAAAGTTAACATTACCTTTTTCTTAAATAGAAGAATGTTCATAATTTTATAAATTAAAATAAAAAAGATTAATAAAAAGATCTCATTATACTTTTTGTGCAAATATGATAATTTGGTTAATGTAATCATTATCATATCATATTATATTGAAGTATGGTTATTTTTAAAAGTTTGTGAGAAGAAATAAATATTTTTTCAATTGCACAAATATTTTTTCTTTATAAATTGATTATATATATACTATACTTATATATATATATATATATATATATATATATATATATATATATATATATATATATATATATATATATATATAGGATTGGGTTCAAATGAGAACCCCGTCGTTATATGTGAACCTAGGGACTAATTCTGGCCTTAGATCTAATATTGCACAGTGCAATTATATGTCCAGGTTCATTGTGCTTTTTACACAGTACTGTAGTGCTAAAATCAGTCCAGTTTTTTTTAATTTAATTATATATTATATATTTTTTAGGTTTTAAAACATGCAATATGTATCTTAAATTGTAGATCTTGAGAATGTGATTAATTTGATATATATTTCATTCAAAACGAATAAAATTTGAAAAAGTTATGGTTTGTTGAAGATTTGAGTTTCATTTCAAATTTTTGAATTTGCAGTTTATAGACGAAATTTGCGATGCTTTTTGTATACAATTGTAGTGTTTTTTTTTCTTAATCTATTGTGCTTTCCAAAGAACAATGTAGTGCTCTTTGTAAACGTTGATATATGTCCAAAATACCATTTTTAATTAATTAATACATTTTTTTACATTATTTACCATGCTGACATGTCATGATCTCAACCATCAAGATTATTCAATCTAATGGTCAAGATGAGTCCCTAGGTTCACATATAATGACGGGTTCTCATTTGAACCCAACCCTATATATATATATATACACACATATATACATACATATACATATACATATATATATATATATATAAATAAATAAATATATATATTATATATAATATATATATATATATATATATGTTTGTGTGTGTGTGTGTGTGTACATGCATTTTTTTAAAAAGTAAAGTGAATAATTATTTTAATACTAAAGTGATAAAATAATATCTTTAATTATATATGCGTGTGTGTGTGTGTGTGTAAATATATATATTTAAATTTAATATTAATAAAAAAAAGTGAGTTCCATAAGATTCTAAGGATAGGAGGCAAGAATTCAGTAGAAATTGTTTAAGTGTACTTTTGACTTAAAATTTAATAAAATTTTATTGAAACTCATCATTTAATGAAATTGCACAAGATTCTACTATAAATTGAGTTTGCCAGAATTCTATTGAATCTATAGAATTCCAAATAAAGGACACCAAAATTTCATGGAATCTACAGAATCTTAAATTGAGTATACCTAAAATTGTATGAGATTTTGAATTTCACTAAATTTTACATTGAGGACACCCCTATTAATACCCAGAATTTTGAATATCATGGTTTGAAATTCCAACTATGCAAGTTCAAACGGACTCTTAAAGATTTCTTATATACTCATTGTCTAAATAAAAAAAAAGTCGACAACAGTTGATATTAACTAAGCAAGAAATTTATTTAATTTGATAAAAAGCAATAAACTGCATCAATTAAGGAAAAGATTTTGGAATAGCCATAAATACGTCTACATTTTCTTTTTCTTTTAGTCAACAACTATTTATTATAATTATATTTTAACAGCTAAGGAAAATTAATGATAATTTATTACATGCACATGGGTACACCCTATAAAAATATATTATCATTCAATTATACATGATGATATATGACAGTTATACTTGATGATATGGTAGTTATACGTGGTGATATGTGACAAAAATTTAGAGTTTATGGTTTACTTTTTCATTTTGTAATTCAATTTTATATTTTATGGTTTAGTTTTCCATTTTAGGGTTTAATTTTCTATTTTAAGGTTTAGTTTTCCATTTTGCATTTAGTTTTTTTTTTAATTTTAGAGTCCCGACAAAAATCTATCATTCTACTAGTTATATATGATGATATGTTAGTTATATCTGATCGAAATTTAGGATTTAGAATTTAATATTTAATTTTGAGGGTTTAGTTTTCCATTTTTAGGGATCAGTTTTTCGTTTTAAATTTATTTTTTATTTTAGGATTTTAGATTTTAAATTTAGAATTTTAATTATATGTGATGATATATATGTACCAGTTATATGTGATGATATGTACCAGTTATATCTAATGATATATGCCAGTTATATATGATAATAAATTCAATTATTGGGTACACCCTTACAAGGTGCACCAGATCCATGGTATAATGACTCAAGATTAATAACTAAAAAGAACAACTAAAGAAAGTTAATAACTAATTAATAACAATTAAGGGAAATTAACAAAAGAAAATATGAGTTATCACAATAAGTAACACCATTTAGGTGGGAATTTTTTAGGATATTTATATACTCCCTCCAATTCGTTTTAAATGTCTCATTGGAGATTAAATTTTATTTCAAATTAATTTTTATTTTAGTAATTTTTATCACTTTCTTTTTCAAACTTATGCCTATTATTTAAAGAATCAAAACGAATTTATGGTAATAATATAAATATGAGTAAAGAGTGATGAAATATTAATTAGGAATATTAATATTAATTGAATAGGGGTGTATTAGTCAAATTGATAAGTTCCTTAATTTTTAAAATAGATTCTAAAATGACACTTAATAAGAAATGGAGGGAGTAGTATTGTACCGGCGCGTGTATGGGAAATTATCTTAATTTTGTATTCACACAAATTATTTAAAAATTATTAATTTTGAATGATTTAAAATAATTAAATTAGTGTTTGTATATTCGTGTTTGTAGAATTAAGTAATATATATTCAAATGATTGAATTAATTTTCTTTTAACATAATACATTTTTTTTTAACTTGGTTTAAAAAAATTGTTATTGTAAGGAATGTAATTTACAAATTATGAAAATCTTTTTTTATATAGAATATTTGCAGTATAGTTATGACCTTTTTTTTCATATCATTTAAAAATTTGATAATTTTAAACTTTTACGTTTGTTTACTCTTGACTTTTATCGATAGTCATTGCGTAAGGAACAATCATTGAAAATTATCGTTGCTAGAGCTTAAAAGACTACCTCAAATCAGATGGTGTGACAATTATTCAAGGTATCGATAATAATTTACTTGTAATACTTTCTAACAAAATAGTAGTCTCTAAAATATATGTATAAAATTTAAAAGTTAATGGTAAGGTCCACCTCAAGTATTTTTATTGAAATATTAATATTAACTAAGCAAGAAGTTTATTTAATTTGATAAAAGTCCAGAAACTGCATCAATTAAGGAACATTTATTATAATTATATTTTAACAAATGAAATTAATAACTAATTAAGGAAAATTAATAAAAAAATTGAGTTATCACAATAAGTAACAACATTAATGCAATATCTTTTAGGATTTATAAATGATAGTCTTTTTATATAATATATTTCAAAGTTAGTGGTAGGATCCACTTTCAGTGTTTTAATTGGATTATATATATTAATAATAGTAAGATTGTACATTATGGGCTAAAATAGTAATATATTAAGTAGAGTTGGATGATATTTAGTCCCACATTTGAAAAGAGTATATTATTTACATATCTGAAATGTCTTTATTTGAAAAATAGAAATTTTAAAAATGATAATTTTTATCGAAAAATGATATACAAATATGATTTTAATTTTAGAAATAGTTCAAAACTAAGCATTTTGAAAACACATACATCACCTAAGCTTTGTAGAACTAGTCCTATAAAATCTGTTCTAGAAGGCCGATATAGAATGGTTAAAATAAACTTACTAGAACAGGTGTTACCCATTCTGCAAAGTTTATTTTTTTATAACGGGTGAAAACTCATGTTAGAAAGAGCAAACTATTTGGAACGGCTCGATAAACGGTTTAGAATCTTTTTAGATATGGCTTTTCACCCATTCTAGATTCTCTTTTCTGTGGTAGTGAATGTAAAGAAATTAGGGGAGGTGCAAACTTAAACTAAGGGAATTATTAATGAACACAAAATAAAAAGGTATAATTTTTAAATGATAACTATATATTTGAAAGACAAAATTGCAAAATTGATAAGTAAGATCAGTGTTCTAAAAATCGCTAGGCGGCCGCTAGGCGCCTAGGGCGCCTAGGCGGGGCCTAGAATTGAGAATAAATACCCTAATTTACAACATTACATCCAACATTCACAATAAAGTATATGACTATTCAAAACTAAAAGTAATGATCATAAGTTCAAAACTATTGTTCAATTCAAAGTTCAAAACAATATAAATCCATAGAACATATTACAAAATCAAAATAACTAAATAAGGGCAAGAGTTCTCAGTCTGTTTCTGTTCTGTCCCAATTCTTGCCCCGTAACAATTGAAATGACTTTAAAAAAATTTAAAACCAAAACGACGTCGTCTTGGATAAAAGAAATAAATAAATAAAAATTGGACTACCTGGCGCCGACTTGGGCGCCTAGGCAGCGCCTAGGGCGCCTAGGCGGCGCCGAGTTCCCCCGACGATTTTTTTGCCCGATTTTCAAAAATCGTGGGCGGTTCGAGGGCGCCGAGCGCCTAGGCGACCGCCTAGCCCGGTTTTTAGAACAATGAGTAAGATACGGGTGGTAGCAATTCAGTTTCATTAAATATACCCGATGACAAATTTAACCAATAACTTACAAAAATATAGTAATTTAGCTCCGATTTTTATCAAGAAAAAAAATGTTCACCGGAGTCTTTTAATTCTTGCAAAAAGTTGATGATTTGGACTAATTTTGACACCGTTAAGGATGGCGAGGTAAAATAATAAATAATTTTTTATTAAAAAATTAGATATTTTTAAGATCTAAAACTATTTTAGAAAATCATTTGAAATAGAGAATTAAGAGATGTCCCAAAATATATTATAAAAACTTAGAGTATTTTAAAAATGCCAAAAAATAAAAAAATAAATTAATACAATATCTGGAAAAGTATTTTAAAATCCTATATTTACATATGTATAACATAAAGAAAAAATGGAAAGATAGTTTATATATTAAATATGTAATTGAATATTTGAAATATAGAACCAGAATGAAGTGTTCTTGGTGAGCAGTTGAAGTGACAGCTTATTCATCTCCAATCAACTTTTTTATCGGTAAAGGTTTATAATCAACTCCTAATAGCTGATTTAGCCTAAAAAGATCCGTTTCGAAAATACGCTACATTACGTAATATTTTCTAATCTGTTGATAATTTATTGGAGTACACTTCTTTTTTTTTTTTTTATCATTTTTCTTTATAAAATAACTTTTTATATACCAACATGTTATTTTATAATTCTACATAAATATTAGTTTTGGATATAAAGAAATCTTTATTTATCAAAGTAATTGTCATTTTATGTTTTTATAGGAAGTAATTATTTATTATTCTAAGATCATGGCTACCCGTCTTGGGGTAGTCATTGGTAAGATGATCTCGAATTCTCAGTTCGGGTTTATTCCGAGCAAGTAGATTCATGATTGTATCGCTGTTGCCTCTGAGACATTTAATTGCCTCTCCTCCCGCACCTTTGGTAAGAATATGATCATGAAGATTGACATTCTTAAAGCATTCGATACCTTGGATTGGGGCTTCCTAACTGCGATCTTACACCATTTTAGTTTTCCTTCTATCTTCATTGGGTGGGTTGAGACCATCCTTCTTTCTGCTCGCATCTCAATACTTCTTAATGGTAGCCCTGTTGGCTATTTTAGTTGCTCCAGGGGTGTCCGCCATGGGGATACGCTCTCTCCTCTCCTATTCTACATCGCGGAGAACGTCCTTGCACCTGCCCTCTGTTTCACTGCGGATCGTGGTACGATCTCCCATTTCCAAGCTGGTCGCTCGCTCTGTTTCCCGACCTGCCTTCTTTATGCTGATGATATCCTCATTACGAGTCATTTTTCGACTCGCAATGCTAGGGCCATCCTGGACATCTTCCGTCGCTATGGGGATTTCTCCGGATAGATTCTCAGCCCGGAGAAATCTAAGATTTACTTTGGCTCATCAGTGACTCCCTCCGTTATCCGTCGTATTTGTCAGGCCTCTAGTTTTTCCGTGGTCTCCCCTCTGCCTCTTATCTCGGGGTCCCAATGTTCCGCGGTAACCCTCGTGCTACTCATCTCTGGCCAATTCTGGATAAGACTTTGGCTAAGTTTGGAACTTGGAAGGTTTCCTCTCTGTCTCTCGGTGATCGCATTTGCCTCGTTAATCCGGTCATTACCAGCACCACTGTACATTCCATGTTTATCCTTAAATGGATGACCTTGCTTACGCGCAGGCTGGAGACTACTATTAGAAATTTCGTCTGGTCAGGCGATATTTCTAAACGTAAGCGCTCTGCTGTTAACTGGGCCCGTTGCTGTGCTCCTCGTGAGAAAAGTGGCCTTGGCATCCACTCCATCACCACTGCCAACTCTTCGTTCTTCTTCAAATTCGCTAATAATTTGCTTAATAAGGAATATATGGCCTCTTGACTTCTTTGAGAGCGCTTTCTTAAGAAGAATGGTTCCCTCCGTGTGCATGTTCCCTCGTCCATTTGGGGTGGAATCAGAGGTCACGTTATTATCATTTTAGAGAACTCTCGTTGGATCCCTGGCAGTGACTCCAGGGTTAGCTTCTGGTGGGATAACTGGCTTGGTTAATCCATCGTCTCCCGTATCGGCATCCCTGAGACTCTTAAGCCTCATTTTTCTCAGACTATCGCCGATTACTTATCCTATGTGATCTGGCACATTACGGAGAGCTTCCTCGTCGCTTTCACTGATATAATCGCTGACATCCTCTGGTTTCCGATTGTCCCTCACACCGAGGATAAACGCGTTTGGTCTACCTCTCCTTCAAGGAATATCTCGATCAAACTTGCGTACGACCACCTCAGTCAGAAATTTCTTAAGGTTTGGTGGGGAAGTTGGATTTGGTCTTCTCATATTCCTGCTCGGCGCTCTATCACTGTTTGAAAGACGATCTTTAATCGGTTAGGTGTCTTCGACATGATCCGCAGGCGAGGGTTCATAGGTCCTTCCTTTTGTTGCTTTTGCTTTGCGAGTTCGAGACGGTTGACCATATATTTATGGACTGCCGGTTTGCGCGTCAAATTTGGGGCTGGATCGAGGATGCTTTCGACATCCAACTTCCCCTTTCAGGTGGTTTTGCTCATTTTTGTGTTTATGCTATTAACTGTCATTTTAGTGCGCAGGTACTCTTCCTCTGGAAAGTGGCTTTCATTTCAACAATGTGGACGATCTGGCACCTACGGTGAAATTCCGTCCATAATGGAGTTAGACCTACCACCACAGAGGCTCTTATTCTCATCCTCTCACTTATTCTGGAGTCTTTTGCCATGGATCACGGCACAATGGCAAATACTGTTACAGACCTGATTTGTTTGCGCAAATTGAGTGTGCGTGGTAGGCCCGCGCCTCCGCCCACCCTTACCCCTGTGTCCTGGTTGCACTCCTCATCTAGCTGGATTAAGGTGAATACGGATGGTAGTGCTCTGGGTTGTCCTGGAGACTACGTCACGGCGGGAACTTTCCGCACGTACCGGGGCTTTGTAAAAGGCGGATTTTCGAGATCGCTTGACCATGATTTTGCCTTTGAGGCTGAGTTAGAGGCCGCGATTATTGCGGTTAAGGAGGCTGATCTGAGAGGCTAGAGACGGATTTGGCTGGAATCCGACTCGACTTATGTGGTGGAGCTTTTTGTGAAGCATAGCCTGGATGTCCCTCGGAACTTCTTGGCTCGTTGGCATCGAATTCTTTTCATTAATGCCTCGACCGAGTTCATGGTTTCGCATGTTTATCGAGAAGGCAATCGCCCTGCTGATGCGCTCTCCAAATCCGACTCTCCCCATTACGACTGGTTCACGTCGCCTCCGGCATTTCTCATAAATCTGGTGAACGATGATATTTTGGGTAAAACGATGTACCGTTCATCATGATCTTGACATCAGTCCCTCGGATAGTAATCTAATCTCGGTTCAGCTGAGAACCTTCGTATTACTACTCTTTAGATCACGACCTGCTTGTTGTAGCTTATTTTTACTTCTAGCCGACTTGTGGCTCTTAACGTTTTTTTATCGCTTTGTTCTTTTCCTTCCGCTACTGGCATGGGGAGGGTGCTCTTTTCTCTATGAAGGGTTTCTCCCACAAGGGTGGGTTTACCTCGAGAGGTTTTAATGACGTCCGAACAGATGCCTTTAGTACGGGATAGGATGTCGTGATCTTTGGTTGTATGAAAGGTTTTCTCCCCTTTTAATCATATTTTCGCACTTTATTAAAAAAAAGTATTTATTTATTATTCTAAATTTGTTTAATATTATTTCTATATTTTTCTTGATTCTTATGTATATTATTTTTTTTATATATTTCTCAATCACGTCTATATTGGTAAATTAACCATCAATTAACTATTTACCAAGCAGTATTTTACAAGCAGTATTTTACAACTAGTTATCATCTACCAGCCACCAGCTATCAGCTACTCTAATAAATTCAACCCAACAGACACGAATTATGGAAAACTATTCTAACAAATTTAAAAAATGTTTTATAATTGATAAGGTTCTTAGTATTTAAAGTAACTTTAGATATAATAAAATATTTTTCTAATTTTTTCTTAATACATTCCATTTTCATATATAAAACAGTTTCGGAAAATTCTTTCAAATTATTTTAAAACTTATTATTATTTTTTATATATTTGAACAGTTTCCTAATTTTTAAAATATATTTTTCCTATACTTCTTCCAGTTTCAAATTCTTGTTCTATCGATTTCCAAAACTAAATTCGAAAGATCATAATTTAGGAAACATATAGTTTTCTAAATTCACATATTATTGCTATTTTTAGTTTTATTTGTTCGATCCCATATTGGAGTGAGCAATTTTGCTCATCCACAGTTAAGGTCAATAAGTCAACTCACATCCAATCTATTCTATCGTCTCATTCAATCAGTTGTGATTGATTATTTCAAAAAATTAAGAAAAATAATTGGTATTATAATTATAGGTATAAACTATAATATTCTTTTATTTTTAAAAAAACTAAAAGTTTGAAATAATAACAAGTAAGGGTAAAATTAGTAAAGTAACATTTAATTCTTATTATGAAAGAAAAAAATCAACATTAATTCTCTTTTGAAAATGTGATAGTTAGAATGATAAAAAAAATCTAAAAAATCTATCTATTCTTCCTCCCTGATGACTAGACTTTCATTAATGGAAAACTTTTCATATTATAAAACCTTCATGTGAATTAAAGAGTAATTCATTTATTACGTATATTTCTGTTCGTGTACGAGTTATTAAAAAAATTAAAAAGTTAGACAGAACCAATTAATTTACCAAATCTGAAAAATCGCTTTCCGGAATGATTTTATTTCAGATTACCTTAATTTGGTCACTTTCAAAACCAAATTCTTGTAATGTTAACACACTATTTCAACTATAAAATAAACGAAAGGCTAGAGATGTTTTGTCAAACTCCAAATAAACATGTCTTATACCATTGAACCCTTGTTACAATTTCTCGTCATTTCATTTCTCCTCCTTCAAGCCAAAGGTTGTTGGATAGGTGTTGAGAAAAGTTTTTTTGTTCTAAGTAAGCTTCCTGCAAATTCCCCACCACTGAGAATTCGTTGTCAATCAGGAGACAGAGACCTAGGATCGCATAGACTTGCTACCGATCACGCCTTCAGTTATAAATTCTGCTCTAATTTTAGGACCTTGTACTTTTGCCATGTTTACTGGAACGGGAAAGATAAAGCTTTTGATGTTTTTAGACATAATTGGACTGACCAGCGATGCGCTGATGCGGTGTGCTACTGGGAGGTAAGAAGTGATGGGATATACCGTTCGGATAATTTTCCTCCCAAGACTATAACAAAAGCGTATGACTGGTGAAGACCAAGTTTGTACCATATATATATGGAATGTGAAACTGATATATATGCTTATGATTTCGAAACTTCACAATCATGTGACGTTATGCATTTATCTCAATTTTTCATATTCTACCGCTATTGTTATCCCAATACAATTTCCCCTATTTCATGTGTGTATTTTTAGTAGCGTTTTAAATTACATATAAATGCAAAAACAACATTGGATTTTGTTATTAAAGGATGTGTAATTTATGTCTTCTCGTGTGTGAAACGAGAAAATAGTGATTTGATGAAGTTGATTTTTCTTTATTTGGTCTAGAAATGATAGAGTTAATTTTCAAATCCCATTTATTTGTTAGGCCGTTAATTTATGTATAAATTAAAATTTTGACCTAACGAATTATCTGTAAATACGACCTAATAAAAGTATTAAAAGTATTGCCCCACTATATTTCTATCATTGTTCTGGATATGAAATGTCACTCAAATGATACTTGCTCTAATACGATCATTTTTTATTTTTTCACAAATATAAATAATAATTTTTTTTTTTTTACTTTTTCTTAAAATTTTGGTCTCATCTAAACCTAGCTTTCCTCTCTCTCTCCTCTCAATCTTCATTCAACAATAGTTTTCGTTCCTTCGCACCTTTGCCTTTGATTTCTTCTCATTTGGGTAATTCATCTTCTCTTCTCTTCTAATCGATTTATTTGGTTAGTTCATTTTGGGGTTTTATTTTTTCTTCCCGTATTTGTACAGAGCAAACATATAGTTTTTTTTTTCTTCATGTTTTCATGTCATTTTATGAAATTTGATAAATTTTGGATGGTGATTTTATGAATTTTTGAATCCATCACTATTTGATTTCTGTTTTAATTTATGATATGTTTCTGACTTTAATTTTAAAAGGTTTTTAGGTTTTGCTCTTTAATTGGGTCAGAGAATGTGTGAAGATTATATAAATTCCATGAATGTGGCCAGCTTCAACTTTTTAAGTTGTTTCATATTGGCATTTTGTATTTAATTTTGTCTTAATATCGTATCACAGATGTTCTTTTCTATTCTTCTTAATGTGTTATCGTTTGTTCAAATTGATAGAACACGATTAACTACAAAATTATTTGTAAACTCTTTTCATTTTCTAATAGTTCGATCGCCCGTGTAATGCGAGAGTATACCATGCACCTAGGTGCACCTGTAATTTAATTTATTATCGTATATAACCGGTATATATCATCACATATAACTGATACATATCATCACTGGTGATTGAAATTCTAAATCTAAAATTTAATATTCTAAAATTAAAAAATAAAGCTAAAATAAAAAATTAAACCCTAAAATGGAGAGTGTATACCATGGACCCAGGTGCACATTGTAAGGTGCACCCTATAATTTAATTTATCATCATCGTATATAACTGTCATATTTCATCACAAATAACTGATAAATATCATCACAAGTAATTAAAATTTTAAATCTAAAATTTAAATCATAAAATCAAAAAAATAAACCTAAAATAAAAAATTAAACCCTAAAAATGAAAAATTAATCCCTAAAATAAAAAACTAAATCCTGAAATTGAATATTAAACTCTATATCCTAAATTTCTATCATATATCGTCACATGTAACTGACACATATCGTCACATATAACTGACAGAATGATAGATTTTTGCTGGAACCCTAAAATGGAAAATTAAATAAAAAAAATAAAAAATTAAACTTTAAAATGAAATATTAAACCCTAAAAATGGAAAATTAAACCCTAAAATGGAAAAATAAATCCTAAACTCTAAATTTTTGACACATATCATCACGTATAACTATCGTATATCATCACGTATAACTGTCATATATCATCACATATAACTAATATAAACAGGGTGCACCTAGCAAGGTGCACCCAGGTGCACTTAATAAATTGCCCTAATACAAAGCACTACTATAAAGATAATTAAAATTAAATCATCAAATAAAAAATTACATAAATTAATTTTGACAAATTCTAATATTTAGTCCATATAAATATATAATCTCATTATCATCATATACACAACATTCTATTTTTGAAACATATTTTTTTTATTTAAAAAATATTTATTATGAACATCACATGCAAAAGTTTCTATGTTTTTTCACACATACACACACACAATATATATATATATATATATATATATATATATATTATCCTTATATATTAATGCAAAATCCTCCTGAATTATGCGTATGTTTCATATGCTTCGTTTGGCAAATAAAAAATTCTGGTGCTTCGTTTGCTTATGTGTCATCTGAGCCTAATATTTACCTAATTTAATTCTTTTCTTTTTATTGTATCTTACCTAATTGAATTCATTTATTAAATTTTTTCTTATTCAATAATTTCCTTTGATTCTTCTAATATAAAAATATAATAAATCATATATAATTAGTATATAAGATTTAAATTAGTTATTTTAAAAAGACAAACTACATATAAAATAAATTTAATTACAAAAAAAACCTTATAATTAAAATAACTAAACTTGTTTTATTGATAGTAGAATTTAAAATAATTTTATTTTTAAAGTTTCAAATATTCTATATAGGGAAAATATGAGTTATTTACAATAATTTAAGTATGTAACTAAATATTAGTAATGTAATCAATATAAACATAAAAATATTAAATTATATACTAATAATTAATAAACATTGATTAAACACCAGTACAAAACGACACGGGTTGAGAGTACGACATCTTTTAAATATCTAAAAGTATGTAACTAATAATTATTAACTAATTTATTGTAAACATTAATATATAAAATGATTTAATAGTAATAATTAAAAAAAATTAGATATTAGACATGGGTGACGCCTTCTGAATTTTCGTAAGTATGTAACTAAAATTATTAATAAATTTAATTTTAACATCAAATAAAAGATTACTTAATATTTATAATAATTAATAAATATATTAGACATGTACAAGGCACGGGTTGAGAATACATTATTTTAATTTTTATCTTAAATTTAAAATTCAGTAATTATCACAAATATTTTTATATTTATCTTTTGATAAGTCCTGTGTAATACACGGGTGTTAAAAGTATATATTGTAAAATTAGAAGGTCTATGGATTTAAAAATAAGGATCAGATTCACGATGTTGTTAATCAATGTTAACAACATCAGTTAACAACATCGACCAGAGTAAATTTAAACTTATGCAGCGGAAATTAAAATACGAGAACACGATTAAACAAATTCAGTTCACAAGTAAAAGTACTTGTGAACTTGGGTGTACAAACCCGAAAACCATATTACTTTCTTTTAAGTTCAATAAAAAATATAAAGTAATATATGAAAACTAAATATCAAGAAACTTGATACTAAATACTTGTTGCCGGAATGACAAGATCTTCTTTGTCGGTCACGCAACTTCAAAGATCTTGTTTATCACGATCGTTGGCTCCAAGTAGTACGTCGTGTTCTTCCTTCCTTGCTTTGCCGTGCGTCGTGCGTCTCGGTCTCTTTCTTCCTTCCAAAAATCCCGTCGATAAAAAGTGTCCTTCTCGAAAGATTGTGAATGTAAGAATATTGAAGGTGTCCTCTTCTCTTGGCTTTGTCTTGTCTTAAATAGAAGAGTCCTAGAGTCCTAAAATTGGTAGATTCCTAAAACCAAATCCTAAACACAATCTAGGAATAATTAAAGTCTTGTATACAAACTAGGAAACAAATCTAGAGTCCTAATTTTAGTTCCCTAATATATTTTGGGCCTAAGAAAGGCAAATAACTAAATAAGGAATTATTCCCAAGAACAAAATTCTTAACAATCTCCCCCTTTTGCCTTTTTGGACAAAATACCCAAGATGCATGAAAATAATCAAAAGAGTACAAACTCCCCCTGAATTTAGAAACTCCCCCTACATTAGAAACTCCCCCTAAATGGAGTATCCAATGTTGAAAACAAATAAATACGAACCAGTGTCTTCTACAGTCTTCTCCCCCTTTTTGTTCTTAAAGCAAAAGAATCTCAACAAACGAGTCCCTGGTGCTGTGCAACCTGATTATCAAACAAAGTAAACTGGGCTCGGACACACGGAGCAGAAAATGGAGCCATGTTGGTACTGATGTTGGGAATACCAGAACCAACATCAAACATGACACCAGCTCAAAGAGGCGCCATGGTGCCTAAAGAAGGTAATCAGGTTCTGCTTCACGAAAACACCAATGGGGGTTTGACGCTCAGCAAACATGCCTCGATTTTGAAATCCCAATAACAGCTCCTCAGCTTCACTCGCCAAGAACCTCYTGGAGATGGAACATTATCAGAGGCGAAGTTGTCTGTAGGGGATGTTGGTTTCAGTGTCACAACACCATAACCAACATGGGCTGACATGGCAGCTTTGGACTGCTTCTTTTCTCTCTTTGGGTGGAATTTTCTTTATTATTTAGAAGCACAACCTGTTTCTAGAGTTTTGCTGGGTGATGGTGAATTCGATATTCTGCAAGAGACTGAAAACAACTACAAAAAAAAAAAAATCGAATGTCGTAGGCAGTAAAATTTGGAGAAAGAAAAAGTAAAATTAAAAAAATAATTCTCCAATTCTTTCTCAAAATAAGACACACGATCTCAACTCAACTACTCCATCATCTCAATTTTGGAAATAAAAACCACAAATCCCAACTACAAACTAAAATCGAGATAGAGCTAGATTTTTATAAACCATCACCATAGTTGAACAAAGCCTCTGCAAAGCAATTTTTCACTCGCCAAATTAATCTCTTATTACGTGTCCAACCGTCCGATTACAACTCCACTGATACACGCGGTTAGCAAAATTCAAAAATAGGATTAAGAGAACTCAAGATAGACAAAAACACAAGAAACAAAACGCACAGCAAGATGGCATCTTCACAAAGTATGAATGTCCTATGGAATGCCTAAAAATCATGACCTAAAAGGTTTAAAACAGAACACTTTATGATTTCAGTGACTTGATCCAATGTTGCTTTTTATTGCTAACAACATTATAAACCAACATTGCCTTAGGTGAAGTCAATGGAAATTTACCCCTTAACCCAAGTTAATGACTACGTCAAAATCTCTCAAGAAGACGAATTTTAAAGATTGGAGCATTTTGAGTCCAGATTTTCTTCATCCTTGAAGGGATTTAAATCTTTTAATCTTCAGCAATTGCTGTTAAACGCCTCTTGTTTTTGGACCTGGGAGAAAACCAGTTTCTGCGGGCAAGTCCCACAATCACCTAATTTTGAAGAGGTTGGTCCTTTTTGTCATTAATTTTATTGCAACAGAGGACCTTATTACACTTTCAATCAAACTCAATGCATTAGTATAATGTATGAAAAGAAAGATAAAAAATGCATGCAAAAAATTCAGATGTTGTGACTGATGTTGATAAGAGGTGTCACAACATCACAACCAACATTGGTTAGACAATGCACATACCGAGATCTCTTCTCAAACGAGAGAAGGTCTCGTAATCTAATGCCTTAGTGAAGATGTCAGCCAGCTGATTATCAGTTCCAATATGTTCAAGGCTAACAATCTTCCTCTCAACCAAATCTCGAATAAAGTGGTACCTTATGTCAATGTGTTTGACTCGGGAAAGTTGGACCAGACTTTTCGAGATATCAATGGCACTAGAATTATCACAGAGCACAGTCAATGTTCTTRTATGTAGACCGTAGTCCTCTATCATTTGGTTTATCCACAATGACTATGTACAAGCACTTTCATCTACAATATTCTCGGCTTTAAGAACATCTTCTACTTGCTTGGGCTCTGTTTTGGAAAGAGACAAAGATTCTCGAGTTTTAGAATGATTAGTAAACAAGCAAACAAATCTTACCATCTCTTTGAAATTTATTTGTCGCTTTCTTGTAGTTCTTTCATCGAGATCTCCAATAATTTGGCTCATAGGATGATTCTTCTGAATTCTTAAGGGGATATTTTTCTGATGTAAGTCAATGGGTTCAGCTGGATTTTCCACACTTGGACCAGAATAAGATTCTGCGGCGGCTTGGCTTGATGTTGGTTCTGATGTTGGTATCTCGGTGTCAACATTATTACCAACATCACTCAAATTTCTGGTTTCAGCACCTGCATCTGTATTTTCAATACCTGCACTTTTATCTACAACAACCGTGACATTATCTTGAGGATTTTGATCATAAACCAGATCATCATCCTCAGCAGGTTTAAAACCACTCATCAAATCATCAAACTTGACTTTAACCGACTCAATCATGCAACACGTTCTAAGATTAAACACTCTATATGCATGGCTATTTCGAGAGTATCCCATGAAAACACATTTATCACTCTTTGAAGCAAGATGATTTCTATCATTTAGCACATAACAAATGCACCCAAAAATATGAAAATCACTCAAATTTGGCTTTCTATCCATCAATAATTCATAGGGAGTAACACAAGATCCTGGTCTAAAATACACCCTATTAATTATATGGCATGATGTGTTCATTGCTTCTGCCCAAAAATGTTTAGTAACCCCATTTGAAATAAGCATAGTCCTAGACATTTCTAAAAGAGATCTATTTTTGCGTTCGACTATCTTATTTTGTTGGGAGGTGATGGGTGAAGAAAATTCATGAGTTATACCAACTTTTGAACAATATTTTAAAAAGGATGCATTCTCAAATTCTTTCCCATGATCAGACCTTATTTTACCTATACTCACACCAAAACTTACACACAACCTTTTTGCAAGTTTTTTAAAAGTCTCGAAAGTCTCAGATTTTTCTCTTTAAAAACTCTACCCAAGTAAAGCGGGAAAAATCATCTACAAGCACAAGAACATACCTTTTACACCAAGGCTCTCAACTCATTGATTAACAACATCGTAAATCTGATCCTTATTTTTATATCCATAGAGCTTCTAATTTTACAGAAGGAGATAAGGAAGAATTTGTTCACTGACGTTATTGGAATGATGCAATCAAGGGATTGGTTAAATGTCGTCATTAGAAAGAGATGAGCTACACACTATTTGGATTTTTTTTTTTCTAAT
>BMAC01001185.1:109513-120049 GCA_014905375.1 Phtheirospermum japonicum | reverse complement strand
TTACCAACATCAGTTTATCAACATCGACCAGAGCAGAATATAAATGTGCAGCGGAAAATAAAAATACGAGAACACGATTAAACAAATTCAGTTCACAAGTAAAAGTACTTGTGAACTTGGGTGTACAAACCCGAAAACCATATTACTTTCTTTTAAGTTCAATAAAAAATATAAAGTAATATATGAAAACTAAATATCAAGAAACTTGATACTAAATACTTGTTGCCGGAATGGCAAGATCTTCTTCGTCGGTCACGCAACTTCAAAGATCTTGTTTATCACGATCGTTGGCTCCAAGTAGTACGTCGTGTTCTTCCTTCCTTGCTTTGCCGTGCGTCGTGCGTCTCGGTCTCTTTCTTCCTTCCAAAAATCCCGTCGATAAAAAGTGTCCTTCTCGAAAGATTGTGAATGTAAGAATATTGAAGGTGTCCTCTTCTCTTGGCTTTGTCTTGTCTTAAATAGAAGAGTCCTAGAGTCCTAAAATTGGTAGATTCCTAAAACCAAATCCTAAACACAATCTAGGAATAATTAAAGTCTTGTATACAAACTAGGAAACAAATCTAGAGTCCTAATTTTAGTTCCCTAATATATTTTGGGCCTAAGAAAGGCAAATAACTAAATAAGGAATTATTCCCAAGAACAAAATCCTTAACATATATTAATGCAAAATCCTCCTAATTTATGTGTTTGTTTCGTATGCTTCGCTTGGATAATAAAAAAAATCTGGTTCTTCGTTTGCTTATGTGTCATCCGAGCCTAATATATACATCATTTAATATTTTCTTTTTATTGTATCTTGCCTAATTTAATATTTTTTTTATTATATTTAGCCTAACTTAATAGTTTTCTTTTATTATATTTTGTCTAATTCAATAATTTTCTTTTATACTTCTAATATAAGAATATAAATAAGTCATATATAATTAGCAGAAAGAAATCTAAATTAATTATTTTAATTAAAAGATAAAATTACATATGAAATAATCTTAATTACAAAAAAATGTATTTATGAAAATAATTAAATAAATTGTATTTACAATAAAATTTAAAATAATTTATTCTTGAAATTATAAATACTCTATATTCAATAACTGGAGTATGTAACTAAATATTAGTAGTGAAATCAATCTAAATATCATAATTAATTAATATTTAATTAGACAATGATACAATGCGAGAAGGCTTGAGTGTATGACACATTTTGAATTTTTTAAAGTATGTAACTATAATTATTAATAAAATTAATCTAAATATAAAACTATAAAATGAGTTAATAATAATTAATTAATATAGATTAGAGACAGGTTGAAATTGTGACATCTTTTGAATTTTTATAAGTATGTAAATATAATCATTAACGAATTTAATCTAAATATTAAAATATAATATTAATTAATAATTATAATAATTAATAAATTGAATAGCGCACGGGTTGAGAACCCATTCTTTCAATCTTTTATTTTAAAATTTAAAATTTGTAATTTTCATAAATACTTGTTATATTTAATTTTTTATAAATCCCGTATAATACACGGGTGTTAAACTAGTATATATATATATATAGGGTTGGGTTCAAATGGAACCATGTCAATATACTTACCTAGGGACTCATCTTGACCATTAGATTGGATAATCTTGATGGTTGAGATTATGACATGTCAGCATGGTAATAATTTAAAAAAATCCATTAAATAATTAAAAAAGGTATTTTGGACATATAACGACTTTTATGAAGAGCACTAGATTACTTTTTAAAAAGCACAACGGATATATAACTACAAATTCAAAAATTAATAATAAAACTCAAATCTTCAACGAACCATAACTTTTTTAATTTTTATTCATTTTTAATAAAATATATATCAAATTAATCACATTCTCAAGATCTACGATTTAAGATACATATTGCATATTTAAAAATGTAAAAATAAATAAATATAATTAAATTTAAAAATCTGAATATTAAAAGCATTGCATATGACTTTTATAGCACTACACAAGTCTAAAGCAGTGCTTTTTTTGTATGTTGGCAGTGCTAGTTTTTTGGAGTGCTTTCTTAATATTGTTGCAGCGCTTTTTTTGTATGTTGGCAGTGCTAGTTTTTTGAAGTGCTTTCTTAATATTGTTGCAGCGCTTTTTTTTACTATACTACCACTGCTTTTTATTTTTCAACATCACCGCCGTTCGAAATCCAACCCAAAAAACTCCGGCCAAAGCCGCCGAGTGACAGCCGGCAAACAAATGATCTAAACCCCAACCACAACCGTCCACAACGATTCCCACCACCAACCACAACGATTCCAGGCCACCCCCAACCAACGTGGAAACCCACCCCCGGCTAGCAAACCCGAAGCCACCAATTTTCCGAAACAAAAACCGGCAAACCCACAAGTAAGAACCACCACCACCGAACCCGTACGCCAACCAACGACACGAGAACCAGCCCCCCGATTCACACGGCTGCTGTCCATTCGCAGCCCCCCGATTCACACCGCAACCCAACAACCCACGAGAACCAGCCGTTCCACGCCCCCCGATTCACACCGATTCACATGCCCCAACCTCCGTTCCAGCAGATTTCTCAGTACGGCGGCGGAGCAACTGTCAGCCCCAATAACCCAAGTTTGAACAACTGTCAGCCCCAACAACCAAAAATCTTAAGCTCCGTCGTACCCCTTCTTCGCGAGGATTTTCTGGTGCCACGTAGGCAGGTGTGCCGCACAGCGTGTGGAGCAAACCGTCGGGTCGGATTTGACCCGTCGCCGTGCTGAGCCCGAAATCGGTGGACCTTGAGGTCGTAGTTTTTCGTCCAGCAGCAGATTCTCGGGCTTCAGATCCCGGTGGTAAATGCCGCGCGAGTGGCAGTAGTTGACGGCGGAGGATCAATTGATGACCTTGACCGCCACGCTCTGGCCGGTGCGGATGTCGCGGTCCGTGGTACACCTTCGCGAAGGCTCCGCAGTCGAGGAGCTTGCCGACCTCGTACTTCTTGAAGAGGACGCGGCTGGCCTCGCCGGCGGCCCACGGCGGTTTCCGGTGGCTTTCATGGTTCTGAGGCGGCGGTGGTAGGGTTGGGTTCAAGGCGGCGGATTATTTTTGGGGAAAATTAGACTGATTACAAGGATTGGGTTCAAGGCGGCTGGATTGTGGGCATTTATCCTTGATTAGGATGATTTGCAAAAATTACATAAAAGTCCTCCTCCTTCCATATATGTAATTTAATTAATTTAAAAAATAGAAAAAACCTGGTCCACACATATTATTAGATCTACGGTCAGGATTGGTCCCTAGGTTCGCATATATTGACGTGGGTTTCTATTTGAACCTAATCCTATATATATATATATATATATATATATATATATATATAGGGTTGGGTTGGGTTCCGGTGAGAATGGGTCCGTGGGTGAGAAATGAGAATGAATCATAGCCATTATAACTAATCTAATCTAATGGGTTAGATTTAATCAAATAAATTAAAACCTAAACAAAATCCAAACACACTCTGGGCCAGCGAAACCTAAACCCACCCGCTGCGAAACCTTGATGAAACCTAAACAGACTCTGGGCCGGCGAAAGCTTGGCAAAACCGAATCCGTGAAACCCGCGAGACCTAAACAACATCCCTCTCTGCTTCGCTCTTCGATCAAGACAAAGATTTCTTCGATCCCGCTCTTCTAGGTTTTATTAAAAAACGATTCTATTCGATTTTGGGGAAAAATTTTGATTTCGGAGGCACGATCCTATTCGATTTCAGTGGTAATCCAAAATCAACTCGCCTATAGATTTTGAACACGAGATCTTGTTCGATTTCATTTGGTTTCTAAGATTTTCAACAATTTGAGGCGGATTTGGTTCGATTTGATTTTGCTTGCACACCAATGGCTTCAATTTTGGACGAATCAGGTAATATTTCTTTTAAATTAGGTCAATTCATTTAATTATAACAGTGCATTTGATTTACAAACTCGTCTGATATGCGTTTGGGCTAATTGTTGTCTGTTTTGTGCACAACTCAGTGTCAGTTTATGCACATTAGTGTGTTCCCTTGTGCACGTCCATACTGAATGGTGTTTTGCACGTGTCGTGACGTCTTAAAAAAATATGTTATTTCCGTCGTCTTATATGGTAGCTGTCTAGTGTGTTTTGTGCACAATTCAGTGTCAGTTTGTGCACATTAGTGTGTTCCCTTGTGCACGTCCGTGCTGAATGGTGTTTTGCACGTGTCGTGAAGTCTTAAAAAAATCTGTACATTTCATCGTCTGATGTGGTTGCTGTCTGATTTGTTTTGTGCACAATTCAGTGTCAGTTTGTGCACATTAGTGTGTTCCCTTGTGCACGTCCGTGCTGAATGGTGTTTTGCACGTGTCGTGAAGTATTAAAAAAATCTTTGCTTGTTGTCGTCTAATGTGGTTACTGTCTGATTTATTTTGTGCACAACTCAGTATCAGTTTGTTCACATTAGTGTATTCCCTTTTGCACGTCCGTGCTGAATGGTGTTTTGCACGTGTCGTGAAGTCTTAAAAAATAATGTTCTTGTCGTCGTCTGATGTGGTTGCTGTCTGATTTGTTTTGTGCACATTAGTGTGTTCCCTTGTGTACGTCCGTACTGAATGGTGTTTTGCACGTGTCGTGAATTCTTAAAGAAATTTGTGCGTGTCGTCGTCTGATGTGATTACTGTCTGATTTGTATTGTGCACAACTCAGTGTTAGTTTGTGCACATTAGTGTGTTCCCTTGTGCACGTCCATACTGAATTGTGTTTTGCACGTGTCGTGAAGTCTGAAAAGAATCTGTGCGTGTTGTCGTCTGATGTGGTTGTCGTGTGATTTGTTTTGTGCACAATTCAGTGTCTGTTTGTGCACATTAATGTGTTTCCTTGTGCACGTTCTTGCTGAATGGTGTTTTGCACGTGTCATGAATTCTTAAAAAAATCTGTACATGTCGTCGTCTAATGTGGTTGCCATCTGATTTGTTTCGTGCACAAATCAGTGTCCGTTTGTGCACATTAATGTTTTCTCTTGTGCACGTCCGTACTGAATGGTGTTTTGCACTGTGTCGTGAAGTCTTACAAAAATCTGTACATGTCGTCGTCTGATGTGGTTGCCGTCTGATTTATTTTGTGCACAATTCAGTGTCAGTTTGAGCACATTAGTGTGTTCCCTTGTGTACGTCTATGCAGTAGCAAAATGGTGTTTGCACTTGTTATGATTAAAAAATTATGCACGTGTTATCGTCTGATGTGGTTGTCATCTGATGCTAGTGTGATTTGTTTGTGCGCAAATAATTATCAGTTTGTGCACATTAATATGGTGTTTGCACCTTTCACTAGCAATGAAATTTTTTCTTCCAGGATGATCTCAAGTTCATTCACCTAAGAAAATACTCAATAAGAGTTCAACTTGTTATAAAACAAAAATAATAATAAATATAAAAATAAACTACTAAAATACTTAAAATCACAATTTAAACGCGTCACTCCTCGGCAACGGCGCCAAAATTTGATCGCTCGTTGTTAAGCGTCAAATTAAATATTTTATTTTTCCTCAACTTCTCTCTACCAACTAGTAGTAGCGATAAGTAAGGGTCAATCCCACGAGGAGTGTGATTTAGATTGTGATAGTTTGTATTTTATTGAACTAAAAATATGGGGTTGAAGGATTTTGAATTAATCTAAGAAAATTAACTAAGCAAATAATTAAAAATAAGCAAGAAAGTAATTAACGGAAAATTCAATAATAATGAAGCTCTAGTCCTAATTCAATTTCCACCCTCGTTCCACTCATCTAACCAACCACAATATCATAATCCACTCATCATATGCGACTAAAAACCCTAAGTAACAATAAGCTGTGCTACTCGAATTTACCCTCACCGTTTACTCAATTAAAACAAGTTCTTCAATTGATTCTAATTATTGAATAAACTAGAATAAGCTCTCTAGATTTAATCCCAAAATAGCATTAATACCCAGGTAAATAGATTAATCTAAGTAATAAATACATAAGCTCGGTTTATTTAACTTATGTTGTGTTATCCCTAACGATGCATAATCATTAGTTGCTACCAATGAAATAGAGATTACGATAGTTACACGGGAAGCAATGCTATTTCTAGCAATAGATAACCAACCCCTAATATAGGTGATCAAGCCAAATTAAGAATTATGCAATCATAAATTAAAAATAGAACAACACAAGCAATCGCATATGAAGAACGAAAAACAGTATTGCATAAATTGATTAGAACATAGTTTCACGAGGGTTTCAATATCCCTAGAACTATATGATAAGTTTACTCACTCATGGAGTTAATAAAATAAAAGAAAAGGTTCAGATAAACAAACATAATCCTTGAGAAAATAGGAGAAACGATGTGTAGAACTTGAATTTTGCGTCTTGGATCATCAATCTTCGAATTCTCTTGCGTATGGATGATTTGGGATGACGTGGAACCTCTCTGGAACTCCTTAGAACCCTAGGATATATTATGTGTGTCTCTGGGACGGAACTAGGTCAGGTTTATATAGGAATCCTCTTTCTTTCCGCGCAAGTTTTCTTCCAAAAATAGATCCAGCATGTCGGCATCGACCAGCGTCGACCGACGCATGCCAGCCCTTGGCGTCGACGCGCTTCACCTGCCTGCGTCGACCTGCATGAGCGTTGACCGACGCATCTCCAATCGTCGCAACAGAAAGTTCCCGTCGACACGGCGTCGACCGACGGAACTTAAATCGATGCTACTGCAGCTTCTTGTCGAATGATGGTAGACCGACGCGTGCACAAACGACGCAACAGAGACGAAATGCCGCACATCTCGTCGACCGACGCGAGCCATCCTCAAAATCGATGCGAGACGTCGACGCAACCTCCTGACTCGTCAGCTTTCTTTCGCCGATTCATTGATCCTCGTCTCTCGACTTCCCTGTGGAACATCATTTACTTAATATAGCACCAAATACTGCAAAATAGAGAAGAAATATACAATTGGTGCTCCTCCACTCGTAATAATAAATATGCGAGAAATAAACATATATGAGAATATTAAGCACATAAAAACATAGGAATGAAACCATTAATTATCGTATAATTTCTCGCCTATCAATATACAACTCAATATTATTACTGAGTACAAAGTATCGTAAATAATTAATTAGCAAATATAATACATTTGATTTATTTAAATAATAGTTCAATTTATTTATATAACTTTTTTTATCTTAATTAAACTTTTATAATTATAAATATTATCATTAATTCTATTTACATTACACACCCACACCCACACACAAATAAATAGATATATTAATTAAGAAACCAGTAGTTAAGAAATAAAACTCAAAAAATTATTTAATAGATAGTGACTAAAAATGATAAAATGACAAGCTCAATGTTCAGTTCAATCGACCAGTCATTGGGTACTAACCCGAACACAAAAAAGTAAAAATAAGAATATAATAAATAGTTTTATGTATTGAAAAAATAAAAACAAGTAAATTAATTATTTTTTATGAAAATATCATATTTGAAAATCACAAAAATTTATGATATTTTATCAATTTAAAAATAATATATTTCCAACTATATTTTAATCAGTATATTCAATCAAGGATGATCATAATGAAAATGTCGAAAGATAAAAATGGATGAGAAAAAAAACACAATATTATTGTTAATTTGCTACATTGGTGTCATTGTCCCACGTATGAAACATAAAGTCAAATAAATATGTAAGAAATAATTATAACAATCATTCGAAACATCAAGCAAGTGGCTTCAAAAAATATAAACTAACGAGTCAGACGTTCGAGTTAGTTAATGACCTAAACAAGTAACATAACATATATATTATTATTCTTTGAAATTGAAATAAGTAAATTAAATAATCTGCTTATATATATATCATATTAAAAAAATCATAAACATTCATATTTCATAAACTTCTATATAATATAATCCAAACATATGAATTATATACTAAATTACCAAATGTCATAAAAATAAAAACTAAAAAACCAATCCAAAAATGGAAATTCATGTTGTTATTACCTATATGTTTCAGTCTCACATAAACTATATAAAATTAAGTATATGCAAAAGATGAATATAAACAAGAACGAGAACAATAAACATCAACCACGTGGTTCAAAAAGGTTGAATCAATGAGCCAAATGATTTGGGTTGGGCTCATTTGGTCAACTGCTCAAACGAGCGGGCTAATAATGGTTATATATAAATAACCAAGTAAACATATAATTTTGAGAAAATCCCAAGAATTAATAGTTTTTGAAATAAGTTTCCCAATTTACCTTTAATTAGATTGTTTTCTATTTATACCGTTTTTATTGTCTTTTTTACACTATGAGTAAAGTTTTATTTCAAAATTACGAAACTTTAGTCAGAATTAATACTACGTTAAATTTACCTCAAATTAAGTGGACGAATTATCACACCATATTTTTCCATCTCTCTTTTTTTATTTCTCTTTTCAAAAATTTCAATTACTTTTCTTTCGATTCACTTCTAGATTATCCTCTCATTTAATTCGAATAATCTTCATCATCTTGAAATTGATATCAAATTCTCAAAAATTTAGCAATTCGAATAATTCTCATCTTCTTCAAATTGATATCAAATTCTCAAAAAATTAACAAATTTTAAATGTGAATCAGATTCCATTTTTCGAATCCAATAAATCTGCGGAGTCGAAGAAGATAAGGCGAATTAGGATAAGGAAGAATAATTTTTCATATCGGGAATAGTATGCGATTGAATCTCATTGCTTTTGCAGCCTTACGATATCAAGATCTCCTTTTCCAGAAACCCCGCGGCTTGCTTTTCTACCTGGAGGCCTTTATCAATAGGGCATTGTTCAAGGATTTTAAATCAGCCAGGTTCCAGAAGAGCGGCCTGAACCTAATCGATCGATGCGAGGTGAATTTTGCCATGTTCAGCAAGCTGCTGGGGTTAACTTGGGACGAGGTCTCGAATAAAGGCACGAGGCATTTCAGTGAGCATTTTATCAGGTTGCGACAGAAAAATGGGTGAGGTTGTGATTATGATGGGCTGGAACCGGGCCTAGCCCGAACCCCTCTTGCAGGCATTCTTCGGAGCCTCCAAGGGGGTTTGGCTGCTCCACTTTTTGGCTAATTCGGTCCACCTGGGTCTGGGCATTTTCATAGTAGATAAAGGGATCGGGTTTGACCCAATTTACACGGAGGATATGGGTGTGAAAAAGGTTAAGAAGCTTGTTCTGGGCCTGTTCGGATCATGGTCACACCTGGGTTCTATGTTTATGACAATGTGGTCAAGTGCAAGGTGCTTTGCAGGTTAGGAAGCTTGTTTCAGGCCTGGTTCGAATCATGGTCACACCTGGGTTCTATGTTTATGACAATGTGGTCAAGTGCATGGTGCTTTGAAGGTATTACAATAACACAAATGGTGGTGGTGTTAATGATTTTTATGATAAGGGCTTTACTCCATCTCCATCCTTAATATCTACCCTAAAATGTAATCTAATTATTATAATCATAGATATTAATTAATTTAATATTTATATCAATATATTTTAGAGACAATATGTATATAAGAAATTATGGTTTTGGAAACATCCTTACATATCTCAAATCATTATCTAATTATTTGGTAAGTAATTAAATAATATCTATAACCATAAATATTTATTTAGTTTATTAAATTAATGATTGAAACTTTCCTAAAAATGTGTTACCCAATTTAGGGAACACGTTTTGGCGGGAAAACTTTAAGGCTACTATTTAAAACGCTAGCCTTTATATATATATATATATATATATATATATATATATATATATATATATATATATATATATATATATATATATATATATATATGATTGAGTTCAAACGAAATCCACGTCAATATATGCAAAACCTAGGGACCCATCCAAGCCGTAGATCTAATAAAATGTGTGGACTAGACTTCTTTTTTATAATTGATTAGAGTAGATTTGTCCTTATTATTATTAGTATTTTATTACATTTTTCTATTTATTTTTGGTATAAGTTGGACGATTTAAGCATGATTCCGTATTTTTATAATTCCAGCTTATTTTACCGCATTTTGATCGTAATTGATGCAATTAGGTGATATTTCGTTGTTTTTCACCTTACAGCTAAGTAACCGGAAGATTTCAGCGCATTAGAGATGAAGTATGATGATCGAGATTAAAAGATCGAGCTTTCCGGTGAAGAAGTAGCAAGAATTGAAGCTGACAGACTTTCTAGAAGGGTTATTCTGATGGAATCGATGTCGATTGAAAGCTAACGGTTACACTTAGCGGTTGCTACAACCGTTAGCTGCTACCGCTAACCTTAACGGTTACTGAGAACTGATGTTAACGGTTAGAATGCTGAGTTCAGAGCTAACGGTCACTTTCCCGAACGGTTTCATTACAACCGATGTCGTCGGCCAGAAATGCAAAAATAAAAATATATACCTAACGGTTGCACCAACCGTTAGCAACCAACCGTTAGCGGGCCCAGAAAGCCCAGAAACA
>BMAC01001185.1:82778-94337 GCA_014905375.1 Phtheirospermum japonicum | reverse complement strand
TACGAGAATTGAGATAGCGGGAAATTCTGTGCGAAGAAGTAGCCACAACTCATCCGGTCGGATGGATCTGACATCTGATCGGATTGACCCACTAAATCACGTCCATTCAGATGTCCTGACCAATTGGCCTACTGGACTCGCATCCAGTCCGTATGGATCTAACATCTGACCGATTACCTGGAAAAGACCCCATCCGGTCGGATTCTCCAGACCATTCGGCCGGATGCGAGCGCTACAAACTCGGGATTTTAAAAGATCTTTCAGTTACGTGGCCAAAAGGGGGGGGGGGGGGGGGGGGGGGGGGGGGTTTCGGAGGCTACAAAAAGGCGAAGAACCTAACCTATGAGACATAATTTATACACGAAGACCCTAGATCCCTCACAAAAACTCTATGCAAATTAGATCGATTCCCATAGAAGTAAAGTATTCATCCTCGAAGAACGCAGGAATTCGGAGTTCGTGATAAATTGACGGATTCGTGGCGCAGAAGATCTTCCCTCCGGAATAGCTGGAGTTAGCATAGCTTTCGTCTTATCATCGCTCGTTTCGAATTAGTATCTTCTTAAACTTTATTTCAATTGCGTAGTTAATCGATAATATTTCTCGTTTGGATATTTGGTATTGGAATAATTTTGTTTGTTTTGAATCCTTTGGTGAATGATATTACTTGACTTTGTTTTGGATAATTTAGTTGAATATATTCTTGCTATTATTTGGTTGCTAGTAGAAGTACAATTCGTTAATGCATTCCACGTGTTTGATTAAATGCTTGAATGACATCTATAATTTTAATATTCTTGTTAAGTTTTCAAGTAGTTTTCAATTTTATTTTTAAACTTGTTGTTAAAGTTCTTGCATAGAGATTGACACTCTCTTTGCAAGATTAGTTCTAAACTCTAATTTTCTCAAAACAATCAAACAAAAACCCTTTTGTTCACGTGTTTATATTTAGAATTTGGGAATTATGATATAATAAACATCGTCGACTTCGTATTTCCACTCCTTGAGAATTCGTCTCGGTTTAACTTGCCAGTCTAAAGTGATCCTGATCTCTTGCGGGTGAACTTGCTTTCCAAAAGGTAGACACGCATTGTTTAACTTATTTTAATCTTGAAGGAGCAATTTAGTTCGACTCACTTGCGCCAACCTTCCTTCTCCTTCCAGATGGAAAGGGGATCCTAAGGAAGCGACTTCCTTTAAATGGTTGGGGCATGTATTGTATAAAGCCGTTTGAGAGGCTAATTTAGAAACTAAGCTTTATTTTCCTCTTACAACAACCAAACCTATTGTTGATAGTCGACCTTACCTGAAAGACCAGGCAAAGGATAAGGATGACACGTGGTGGGATTCGGGTTAAAAATATATACCAACCCAGTAAGAAATGGTCCAAATAAGAGAGTATCCATTTCAAATGCTAAAAACTCGAACCCGAAAGGCCGGCCTAGGTCACCTTAGGCTGTCGAGCCATTATAGGTTGACCGGTAAAAGAACCGAGGCTGTCATGCCTATCATATAGGCTGTCTTGCACATAACCATCGATAATGACACGTCATGTCTGAACTCAGTGCGTGCACGCCCAACACCTGCCATCCGACACGGACATGATCAGCCGACCAGAGCACGCAACACCTGACGCTTACGCACCGACCTCAGCGCGCGGCATTCTTGGAGCCCATGGGATGACCAGGGCGTACCGGCCAAGCAGAGCATGTATCACTCGACACCCACCAGCTGACAAGGAGTGCACGGGCCGAGTAGAGTGTGCAGCACTCAGCGCTTGCCAGCCGACCAAGCGTGCACAAGCCGAGTAGGGCACGTCGGCCGACCAGGCCCCAAGTCATGAGCGTGCAGCCGTGTGCCCTCGCCAACCAAGGGCCGGCTGACCAGGCGCCCACAAGTCGAGCCAGATATTTCGGCCGACCAGGCCTTGAGTTATGAGCATGCAGCCATGCGCCCTCGCTAACCAAGGGTTGGCTGACCAAGCGGGCACAAGACAAGCCAGACACCTCGACTGAGCAGGCCTCGAGTTACGAGCGCGTAGCTGCATGCCCTCGCCTATCAAGGGTCGGCCGACAATCCATGCACAAGTTGAACCTTGCACCTGATTAACACGAATTTGACTTGATTTTTGTTAGTATTTTAGTTAGTTTTTGTTATTGATTTCGGTAGAAGTTGGATAGATTAAGCATATTTTTGAATTTTCGTATCTCCAGCTTATTTTACCATATTTTGATCATAATTATTGTATTTTATATTTATTTCAGGTATTTTGAAGTATTTTGGTGTGGAGATAGTCGAGTTTCGGCATACGAGTGGAGTTTTGATGAAATCGGGCCTCGATTTGAAGTGTTACAGCTGACACTTGGTATGCTACCCACACTGGGTTACCCAGTGTCGACTGCCTCTCAGAGAGGTTAGCAATAACCTTAGTGGTTGCCTTTACCGCTAAAGCTATGGTTAAGTGCCCAAAATCCTATTTTTGGAAGGAAACTTCTTCTCTAAGTCTTGGAAACTTATAAATACCTTCCATACTTCTTCAAAATAGATGTTGAATGTTTTTTTGGGACTCCTACGGCCTCACATTCCCTAGGTTTATCCTCTATTTCTCTTGATACTCTTCTCCATATTTCTTAGTTATAAATTTCTAGTTTTTAAATTAAGTAAAATAGTTTTTAGGAGTAGATTACTTTTAGTTCGTGAATTTATCAATTGGACACTGTTACTTTTCTCGTTAATCAGTAAGTTTTTAATTTCCCTTGATTATTTAATTTCCTTTGCTTAATTAGTTTAAATTCTTAATTGATCTTCTCAGAATAATTCAATCTTCAAAATCCCCCCCACCCCCCAAGCTTGTATGATGAATTGTATATTTAGATGTGTTGAGTTTGTGATGATTAGATTGTGTTGATGATTGTTGGCTAGATCTTACGGGTCTGGTGTCTAGAATCATTTAGAACCATCAATTGGGTTTGTTGGGTACTAAATCTACAAGTTGGGATTGACAACTCTAGTTTGTAGGTAAGGTGTTCGATGAAATGCCCAAGTGGTCGTTGAGATGATTCTAGAGCACTAGACCCATGTTTTCTCAAATATTATTAAAGCTTTTGATTTAATTGTTCATCTTTTCAATAAACATCTTAATTCCAAGTTTTTAGAAACTAGTTTTTTGTTATTTTCTTATTCGTGAAAACAAACACAAAAAGAACCTCCGATTAGTTTTCCTTGAGAGATTCAACTCGGTTCAACTTGCCAACCTACAAGCGAACTCTTACTCTTGCGAGCAAACATTTTTAGCTTGACAAACTTAAATAAAAATAGGTGCGGAAAGTTCGAATCAAAATTTTGGCGCTGTTGCCGAGGAAAACTAAAGGTTGTGATTTTTGTGTTTGCTCTTCGTGACCTTATTTGTGTTTCTATTTTGTTTCGTTTTTCTTTAGTATTTGTTTGTGATTTCTCTTTTTGTTTGTTTTTATTATTTTCCACCAGTATGTTTGATCTTGTGCGTTGAGTGTTGTGTATGCAAGAAACATCTATTGAAGCCTAGATTCAATGACCTATAAAAAAATAATAATAAAATATAAAAAAATAAAATAAATAAAATTAAATAAAAAAAAGAATGTCTAACTATCGAGGCTATAAGTGTTATGGCAACCCGTACGCTTGTCTTGATCTTTGACCGGCCATTCCTTTGAGCTCCAAGATGTGGAATTACGATCCTGACGAGTTCTACTTTGAGCAACTCCCATTTTTTCATGGATATCCGAGCGAGGATCCGGTGAAATTCATCCAAGAATACGAGGACATCACCCAGACTTTCCCTCTCCTCGGTCTAACAAGGGATCAAGTGAGGATGCGAATCTTTCATTACACACTAAGGGATCGGGCAAGGAAATGGTTGAATTATTCAGAGCTCGGCTCCTTGCAAATGTGGGAGGAAGTGTACGATGGGTTCATGGAGACGCTCTATTCGCCTGAATTGGATCCATCTCCAAATTCATACAATTCGAGCCACAACGACCTGAAGTTCGAGGAATTAGCCAAAGAGATGGCGGCCCTAAAATCCGAGTTAGCAAGTTATAAAAAGGCCAACAAAGTATGTAGTCGTTGTGGAGCACTAGGACATTTGACGAATGCATGCACAATGGCATTTTACGAACAGCCACAGGAGGAAGCTATAATCATTCAGAATTATCCAAGCTACGACTCTTATGCCCCTCCCGACTCAATTCCTTCCTACCCAAGCAATGAAGAATGCACCCCACTCATTCCAATTAAATCAGACGAGAAATTCGAGGAGTGGAAGAAGGACTTTTCTAAAACTACAGAGAATATATTGACTACGGTGGGTCAAATGATCGCGTCTCTGACTATCTTTCATTGTTGGAATTGTAGGTTCGTGATAAGCTTCCAGAATTCCAGTGGGTTAATATTTTCTCCGAAATCGCTGGAGTTAGGAAGAATTTCATCATAGTTCTTGTTGATAGTATTTTTCTCTCTAAACTTTGTTCTTTTTGCATAGTTTTAAATTTCATATTGGTACTTCTCGTTTGGATGTTGAGTTTGAATATTTCGGTTGGATAATTATGTTCGAATTATTGTGAATGATTTCGGTTTGTTGAACTTAGTTAATATCTACAATTGTGATTTGGTTGTTTGATTGAGTTTTCTCTTGTTAGAATCTCTTTTCGTGATGCATGTTTAGTGTTCGAAGAAACTCTTGAATGATATTTAGTGTATTGTTATTCTCATTCAATTCCAAATGGTTTATAATTGAATTCTTGAAATAGTTGTTTAGTTCTTGCAAAGAGGTTGACACCCTCATTGCAATAATAGCTTCGAAAGTTAACTTATTAGAACTAGTGTGCTTAAAATCTTCAAATCAAAAACCCCTTGATCGCGTGTTTAGTGTTAGAACTTGTGTTTTTATTATAATAAACATCGCCAACTCCATATTTCCGCTCCTTGAGAGAACTGACTCGGTTTAACTTGTCGTTCTATAAGTGACCTTATTCTCTTGTGAGCGAACTAAATTATTTTCAAAGGTAGACGTGCGTGGTTTTACTTGATTTTAATTTTGAAACACAAAGGAAATTCGGATCAAATTTTGGCGCCGTTGCTGGGAGTGACAAAGGTTTTGACGAAGTTTATTCGTGTTTAAATTTCATTTTTGATGTATGTGTGATGGTCGTAGTTGCCACTCGATACGTTGATTTGGTTTGTTGTTGATGCAAGGTCGATGAAGCCTTAGAGGTTAATTGACCCCATTTATTAATAGAATTGGACAAGTGAAGAGACCGAGACAACTTTTTCCTTCCCCAATAGGAACCCATCCGAAACAATTCCATCCATTATGTCGAATATTCCACAATATGGCGGACGAGGGAATGGAGGAAGAGGAGGAATAAGAAGTGGGCGAGGGAGAGGACAAGACAACCGCACTCCCCCTCGCGATCTTCCGTACGGCATGCCACCCAACGATGACATGCACGTACGTGACCAACAAAACAACAATGAGGACGAAGACCCGCAAATACCAGCTCTTATTGAAAATCAAGAGCTCAATCAGGATGGAGAACCAAGAGGATCCGAAATCTTTGAGGATGCAAATAACAGGAGACGCCAACCCCAGGGGAACCATCAAATTATGATGCAAGAAAACCTTACTTATCAACCACCACCTCAGCACTTCCGAAACCGAGAAGAAGCCCGAGCCTTCAATGCTCGGGCAAATCAGGAGTTTGAGCATAACAACGTTGGAAATGGTGGGGCCCAGCCCCGAAATAACCAACGGAACCAAGAATACGAGAACTAAGAGCCAAATCGGTACCGAAATAGAGGAGAGGAGCGACCATACGGTGCTTGGCTGGGAGAAGAATGTCCGAAATAACGTTTACGATAATGAGGAATATTAGCATTTTGAGGATGATCAGTATTATGGGCACCATGAGGGATATGGAGGATGAAGAAATCTCGGTGGACAAGCAAATTTTGGTGGGGGATGAGGACTTCGACATCCAAACAAACGTCGACAAGGGGATCTCATATACCCAACCATTGGTCCGTACAGATTAGCGATAGTCTTAAGCCCCGCGGCGAGAGACTACGATTTGAAATCCAACATTGTCAATCAGTTACCAACTTTCTACGGCATGCCCAACGAAGACCCGCTCAGTTTCGTTAGAGAGCTTTACGAGGCGGTGTCCAGAATTCCAGCGGTTGGACTCAATGAAAATCAGCTTAGAATGAGGTGTTTTTAGAGCAGTTTGAAGGAAAAAGCCAAGCAGTGGCTTCTTTCATTACAACCGAACTCCCTAACTAATTGGGGTATGGTGTACAAAAAAATCGTGAGCAGATTTTATTCAGCCCAAACGACAGCCAAATTAAGGAGAGCGATTACCAATTTCGAACAGATGGAAGGGGAATCATTTCACAAAGCATGGGAAAGACACAAAAGACTCCTACAAGCATGTCCACAGCACAAAAATAGTACAGAAATGGTGACAATTACTTCCGTGAGGGGTTGTCATCAACCTATAAGCAGCACGTGGAGACAAAAGCCGGAGATTTTGGAGACTTAACCGCGGTGGAGGCATGGGACTTATTTCAGCTCATGGGTGAAAAATCAAGGCAAACGAGTTCAATGCCAAGAAACATAAAAGTGAACGAAGGGTCGACGTCCCAAGGGGAAAGTAGCAAAATTGAAGAGCTCACGAAACAAGTTGCATTGTTGGCGGGAATGATGAAACGAGAGGAGGAACCATCGAAACCTTCACACAAGAGGTTTGGGATTTATGAAGCATTCGAACATGGAGCCGATATATGCAGGGTAAATTTTGATGAAGACGAGGAACAGGAGGTGAATGTCGTTGAGAATTTTCAACCCAATAACAAATCGAGGAAAGAGTTCAACAAAAACCATGATCCTTTTTCAAATACGTATAATGTAGGCGTACGAGATCATCCGAACTTCATATATGGCCCCGGAAATCCTAATTACATTTTGATTCCTAAAATACAGATCCTCAATACTTAGCACCACCACCTCCAAACAGAAGCCAAGGAGCTCTGAACAATTACAACACTTATCGGAACAAAGGCCAAGGAAACTATCCACAATGCTTTCTATAAAGGCAAAATCAATCATGCCAACAACAATACCAAGTTCCGCAACAACAACAAGTCCCACCTCAACAAGATCTTGACAAAGAATTATGACTTTGGCGACAGGGGCAAGAGATTGAAACCTTACATAATTGAGAAGAGACTCTTCGTACCATCGAAGAGAACAATCGAACGAAGAAACAAATAGATAAGTTGGGAATGATGATAGGACAACTTTCTGCATCTGTGGCGAAGCTCGGGACTGATCCCGGAAAGTTTCCCAGTCAACCCGAACAGTCAATGGCAATACATGTGCTACGGGGAGGCAAGAAAGTTGATAATGGAATCGGAGAATTGGAAGAGGAGGATTTTGAGAATAAACCTAGCTTGAAGAAAAAAGAAATAAGAGAACGTGCCATGATCGAATGGGAAAGATGTGGTGATTGAGGGCATCCACAAGTCCAATAATCCATACATTCTAGGTTCACTCATCGGAGTTCTTCAACCTAAGGAAGCCGATTCAAGAAAAGAAGGTTCAACCAATGTATTCGGTCAGACAGAGACAGAATCCGACCGGACTGGAGGACAGAAAGTTTTGTTTGTTTGGATAGAGCTAGAATCCGACCGGATGAGAGGGCAGAAGGAAATATCTGATCGGACGAGCAAGAGAATCCGATCGGATACTAGTCTTAAACAAGGAAATTCCAGCATTCTCAAGAAGCAATGAGTCATCCGAGACCCTGTATCATTTCCAAACCTGCACAAGCCGGCAAAAGAGAGTAAGAAATTCATGGAGCTCAACAACATGTTAAAAAACGTGAATGCCAATCTTCCACTATTTGACGTAATCAAAGCAATGCCAGGTCACATGAAATTTCTCAAGGAACTCGCATCAAAGGAGACAAATCTAGATGCGAACGAGAAAATTTTGTTGTCAGAAGAAGTGAGTGCAATTTCCCATCAACCATTGCCGCCGAAAGTGAGCGATCCCGGGAGTTTCTGCATCACAATAACTCTCGGAGATGGACAAAAGGCACGAGGGATGCTCGACTTAGGGGCAGGGTCAACTTGATGCTCTTCGCCCTATACAAACAGTTTAACCTTGGGGAGATGAAGCCAACAAGCTTACGACTCCAATTAGCAGACTATTCGATAAGATATTCTTTGGGAGTTGTCGAAGATGTTTTGGTAGAATTCGGTTCTCTAGTTGTCCCCGTGGACTTTTTGATACTGGAGGTGGCCAAATCAAGCAAAGAGCACACTATTCAGTTAGGCCGACCATTCATGGCAACATCACACACATTGATCAACGTCGGAAGAGGAAAAATGACACTTTCCATTTTTAATGAATCGGTTACATTCTCACTCAAAAATATCCAGAGCGTTCCTTCACCTTTGTTGGGTCCTGGTTGTTCTTATCTTGATTCCTTGGACCAATGCATTAGAGAATTGTTCGGTGTCGTACCTTTAGAGAGCAGGAATGTCGAGGACGATGATTTTGATTCAAGTACGGAGGGGGTGGTCAATCTATTCGTGATTGACGACGAGAATATGGGCGATATATCTATTTTACTCATATTGGAGCCTAAGATGGAGATGAAGCCACTCCCGAACCACCTCAAGTACGTTTCTCTTGAAGCCAACGAGAGGACAAGCTTCTTTTAGATAGACAAGCTTTTGGACTTTGAAAGATGCATGGACTTTTCCTCTTTGGAGAATTTTTCTTGTCTCATATTTAATGATTTTGACTAGTTTTCAATTTCAAGCTTTAATTTCCCTCCTTTTTCCTCTTTCAATTTGCAAGCCTTCTTAGTTTATTAAATTTTAATGGTTTAATCAATGTCATTAATTAATTACTTTCAAACAAGCTTTAATTTGTATTTGATACAATTAGTTTAGAAATTAGGGGTTTAGGGTTAAAGTTCATTTAGAACTATTAATCGGAGTTTGTCGAGAATTGGGATTGACGACCCTAACACTTAGTTGACAATTGGGAATTGATAACCCTGAATTGTGGATTAAGTGCTCGGCAAAAACTAATTGATCGTGGAGACGAACCGAACGCCCTAAATCCTCATTTTCATTTAAATCACTTTTAATTAAAGTCTCCCTTTAAATTCAAGCTTTAGCATAAAACTCAAAACCCACTCAATGACATAATGCTTTCTTAGGAGTAGATTAGTTTAATTTAGCTTAGTAAGAGAGTAAGTAAAAACACCGATCGCCGATTATATCTATCCTCGAGAGACACGACTCGGGAAAGCTTACCGCTCTACAATCGACTCCGTACTATTGCGGAGAAGATTTCTTAGAGTGCTAAGAATTCTTCCATCAAATTTTGGCGCCGTTATCGGTGATAGATTAATGCTAATGGTGTTTTTAATTATTTCTCTTGTTATCTTAGTTGTTAGTTAATTTAGAATTTTGTTTTACTTTCGATGCTCGTAATCCTTTTTTGAGTGTTTTGTTTGCAAGGTACTCATTCGAGAAGCGCGATGCCGCTCGCCCACACTCACGACGATCAAAGGATGCCTCCGCCGCTTGATTGATCCGGCCAAGGATGGCAAACTACCGATCTAGTTTGCCATACGAGGACCCTAATATCCAAACTCCCGATTATCCAAACCCTTACATCTAAACTCCCGAATATACAAATCCGTACACCATTCCTCCAAGCTATCAGGTCCCCTCGAGTTATGATGACCCGTATGCTTCGATCGGTCGAGAATGGGCCCAAAATTTTGATTATCCCAACCCAAGCCCTTCTTATTCTACACCGATTTCGTATCCCCACAACCCGAGTATGGAACCGTATGCACCGACTCGTGATTCTTATGATCCAGGTTTTGAAGATCCATATGCTCAACTCGCCCCGCCTTTTTCTTACCCGAGCTTTGACTTGTATGCTCCACCAATTCATGATTCCTATTCTTTGAGCTACGATCTTTACAATCTACCCACCTCGAGCTCGTATACTTCGAGCGATGATCCTTACACCACTTTCTCTCAAGATTCGTCTATGCCCCAAAACCCGGACTTAGAGTCTCTCTTAGCCGAGCTCTTGGAATGCCTTGCTCGTATGGAGACTCAAATAGAGAGAATTGCCAACGATGTGGACGAGCTTAAACAACCTTGTGTTGACGAGATGCCCATCTTTTATGTGGTGAATCCCACTTTGGTTTATATCAATTCGAGCTTTGACGGTCTTGTGAAAGAAGGGTGCAAGGAGGTGGAGTTAGAAGGTGAGGAGAAAGGGTCGGAGGTTGGCGTTACCCCTCTCGTGCTTCTTGAAGACGTTGTAGTGGAAATTGAGGGGGAGTCATTTTTGGGTCTCCAACGACACTTGGATTGTCGAGCTTACTTGCTTTTGGCAAGGATGATGAAGTTGTGCCGGTTTTGGAGGATGTGGAGTTGATCGAGCCTCTTCTACCACCACCCGATGCCGTTTGTATACTTGATCAAGAGGTGGTGGAAGAGGTAGTAGGAGAGAGAGAAGAGATGACGGTCGGGGAGATGAAGGAGTACGTCGACCCATTTTGGAACGATCACATTTGGGTGGTCGACTACTCCCTCTTCCGACCACCGAAGTAAGCCTGCGCTCTTGATAGTTCGACCTTCCGGCTTGCCCTACGTGCCCGCCTTTGTGATTTTTGTCACCCGGTGTGTCTACTTGATTCGAACTTTTTGCACCTACTTTTATTTAAAGTTGTCAATTTTAAAAAGCTCGCCCGCAAGAGTACGGGATCACTTGTATGTGAGTAAGTTTACTCGTGTCGATCTAAAAGGAAGACTAGATTCGGAAGTTCGTTTTGTGTTTGTTTTAATGAATAAGAAAATAAAAATAAAACTAATCTAACACGCGAACTGGGGGGTTTGTTTGAGAGTTTTAAGAACTAGAGATTAATTAAACTAAGAGCAATAAATTAAATCTAAACATTACTTAAGCTATAAACTAATTAATTAAGTCTAGAGATCATTTAAACTAAGCATTAATTATCTAAAACTAAGATTAAATTATCTAAGAGCAATTAAACCTAGAATTCATTTAAATTAATTAAAAGACTTTTAAAARAAATTAAAGAAAACTAGGGTTCTAGAGCTTTGATTRGTCTCCACGATCGCTTGGGAAAACCCAATTGKTGGCRCACAACGAATCTAGGCTCTAGACKCATAAGATCTAGCKAAAAACAATCAACATAATAAAKCCAACAAAATCACAATCACGATTCYTCATGGAAGCAATAATTAATTAAACTAATTSAAATCATGCAACTAAATTAAAAGSCGAAGAGAATAATTACTTACTATTAAACTAAGACGAACCGCAMCGTTTTGGTGAAYAAATCTTGAATRTAAACTATCTAATAACTAATCTAAAGTCTAAAAACTAAGAATTATGAAGAGAAACTAAGAAATCGAAGGGCACTTGTTGGGGTTGTCAGCCCCCAAAAGGCCTTA
>BMAC01001185.1:56894-77973 GCA_014905375.1 Phtheirospermum japonicum | reverse complement strand
AATAACTAATCTAAAGTCTAAAAACTAAGAATTATGAAGAGAAACTAAGAAATCGAAGGGCACTTGTTGGGGTTGTCAGCCCCCAAAAGGCCTTAGAAACCCTAGGAATATGATAGTGTATGTTAAAAATCCAAAAATACATAGGTATTTATAGTTTTGGGAAGTCTTAGGGCCCAAGAAAACCTAAAATCGCGTGAAAACGCATTTTCTGGGCAGTTGCGTCGACCGTGCGTCGACGCTGCGTCGACTGACGCGACAGAGAGTTTGGGGGCATTGCTGTCGATCAGGGTTTCTATAACCGTTACAGAAGAAACCCGTTATAGAATATCAGCGTGAGCATGGGTCGGCAACGCTCGGCAGCTTCGGCAGGCAACGGTCGGCAGGGCTCGGCAGCACTCGGCAGCTTTGGCAGGCAACGGTCGGCAGGGCTCGGCAGCACTCGGCAGGCAGGCGTCGGCATGGATACTATAACCGTTCCAGAAGGAAAACCATTATAGAAAGTCTGGCAGCTTCACATTTTTCTAATCGCGGCCCGTTTTCGCTGAAACTCTACATCGTTTGCCCATTCTTGACTTGTCCAAACCAAAACACTTCAAAATACCTAAAATAAACATAAATTTAATTAATTATAATTGAAATATGATAAAATAAGTTGGAGATAAGAAAATACAAAAATATGCTCAATCTATCTAACTTTCATCGAAAACAATAATAAAAAAGAACTAAAATACTAAATAAAATCAAGACAAATTTGTGTTAATCACTACTTGAGAACACCAAGGCATGGCACGATCGCCACCTCTTCTTGGATCCCGGATAGCGTCAATTGTATAAACCGTTGAGCTATAGACGTTATAGTAGCGCTTATTGGGAGGCAACCCAATATGTAAAAAAAAAGAAAAAGAAAAAAAAGTCCAAAAAAATAGAAAATTAAAAAAAAATCTTTTTATTCGTATTTTGTTTTTGCAACCCCCCGTTTGGTTTGTTTCTTGTAGGTTGCTTGCCTCAACTCCCGGAGAGGACTTATGCACGACCACGTCACCACAAGCTCGGAGATAGGGGAGTTTCCTTTTCCCTTACACTTTTTACCGAATTTTTTAGCTTAATATACAATGAGGACATTGCTAGGTTTTAAGTGTGGGGTGGTGGTTAGGGTTCGTCTTAGGATTTTTAAGTTGATGCATGCTTG
This sequence comes from Phtheirospermum japonicum, assembly GCA_014905375.1. NCBI lineage: Eukaryota > Viridiplantae > Streptophyta > Magnoliopsida > Lamiales > Orobanchaceae > Phtheirospermum > Phtheirospermum japonicum. The sequence continues at coordinate 76,784 of BMAC01001185.1, read as the reverse complement.
CTTGTGTTAATTTGAGTAGCGAATGTGTTATTTTTGCTTGGATCCTTGGCAAAGGATGCGGTTTTGATGATTTGGTTAGGGAGTTTAGATTTTTGATTGGATTTAGTGTACTTAGGTAATTTGACTCGTTGGGAATTTTGTTCGGCTTTAGCTTCGTTCTATCCTTGAGTTCATATAGAACTAGTACCTCAACTATCTTCGTCGTTGAACACTCTCTATAGGATTTTGTTTTGTATTTTGAAGTCGTCAATTGCTCCATGTGCTCGATCGAAAACATTGTAAGTTGCTAGTAGCAACGAGTGGTCGGAGCCGTTGATTTCTCTTTGTATATATCTTGTATTTAAGTACCTTATTTCCTTTGGTACCAAAAAAAAAAAAGAAAAAAAAGAGAAGAAAGAAAAAAAAAAGAAAGAAAAGAAGAAAAAGAAAAAAAAATGATGATGAATAAACAAGGATAAGTTATAAATCCTTGTAGTTATTAAGTAATAAAATGTGCAACTCTTGCACGTTTTCTCTTTCTCCTTCTTTTTAGATTTTGTTTGTTAAAGAGAGTTGTGGACGATTGGGGCTAGTAGGGAGCCGATTAACGGATCGACCGTGGATAGACCTTAGCCGGGCAAAGGACGAGGGGACCGACTTGGAGGGTTACCTAGTACTTTTAGGTTTCGGGAGTCGATCTAAACTTTATTTGTCAACGCATCATTGTCGTCCTTTTATCCAAGTTAACAAGCATTGTAGCATACGACATCTCGAATTAGGTTTATGCATTAGTTTAGGATCATCCGGGGGTAGTTTTGTAATTTTAGATTAGTATTGCTTGAGGACAAGCAATCATTCTAAGTGTGGGGTGGTTGATTTGTACTTTTTTGTACACTTTTTTTGTTACCTTTTTGTGTCGCATTCACGTGTTTTTTGCTTGCATTTACGGGTTTTAGGAGTCGTTTTGGCCTATTTTGTTAGTTTTAGGTTTTTATAACTTTTGTGCGGTTTTTAGTAGTTTTTCGTACATATTTACCCTTTTTCGTATTTTTGGCCGTAGGATGACCAAGCGGTCCCGCGCACGCTCGGAGCATCCCACTCGACTCGGATTGGAATGGGCAAATCAAGAAAATACAGCGTAAATGAGGAGCGACAACCGGCGGACATTTAGAGCAAAATGAGAAAACCGAGCTGGAGCAGCCGAGCCAATCGATCGACTGGCCTTCAGTCGATCGACTGATCGTCCAATACCGATTGAACCTTCACAAATCAACTGGAGTCCAGTGAGTTCGGAAATTTTGGGCGAAGCAGTCGATCGACTGACCCTTAGTCGATCGACTGCCAGTCGATCGACTGAGACGCAGTCGAGCTCGTGATTTTGGTCCATTTTGACGGTTTTGCCCCTGCGTTTTTGTATAAATAAGACCAACTCTCTCCAACCTTATCCTAACCTCTCCTTGGTGGTTTTGGACCTAGTCCATCTCCTCCAAGCCTCTACCATTCCTTGCAAAAATAAACCCTAGTTTAAATCCTTAGTTAATGTAGTTTAGCTAGTTTAGTAGTTAGTGTAGTTAGGTTTAGGTGTTCTTAGCAAGTGTGGGAGAAGGTGACATATCCTTCACTTGTGGTTCTTGGTTGCTTTTGGAAGAATTTAATAGATTTGAAGCTTTTGAGTTCAATGCAATTGGTAGTTTTCTTTCTCTTACCTTCTTGTGTTGTTATTGTTGATTGTTGTTATTGGAGTTGTGTTGGTTTTTAGATTTAGTTTGTGTTGTTGTTCTTTGCATTTCAATTTCCCCTTTTCATTCCCTAGCTTGTTGTTCTCTTTTTCTTGCAAAACTCCATGGATTCTATTAATCTCAAGTTTTTACCTCTTTTAGATAGACAAGCTTTTGGACTTTGAAAGATGCATGAACTTTTCCTCTTTGGCAAAATTTTCTTGTCTCATATTTAATGCTTTTGACTTGTTTTCAATTTCAAGATTTAATTTCCCTCCTTTTTCCTCTTTAAATTTGCAAGCCTTCTTAGTTTAGTAAATTTTATGGTTTAATCAATGTCATTAATTAATTACTTTCAAACAAGCTTTAACTTGTATTTGATGCAATTAATTTAGAAATTAGGGGTTTTGGGTTAATGTTCGTTTAGAACCATTAATCGGAGTTTGTCAATAATTGGGATTGACGACCCCAACACTTAGTCGACAATTTGGGATTGACAACCCCGAATTGTGGATTAAGTGCTCGGTAAAAACCGATTGATCGTGGAGACGAACCGAACGCCCTAAACCCTCATTTTCATTTAAATCACTTTTAATTAAAGTCTCCCTTTAAATTCAAGCTTTAGCATAAAACTCAAAACCCACTCAATGACTTAATGCTTTCTTAGGAGTAGATTAGTTTAATTTAGCTTAGCAAGAGAGTAAGTAAAAACACCGATCGCCGATTATATCTATCCTCAAGAGACATGACTCGGGAAAACTACCGCTCTACAATCGACTCCGTACTATTGCGGAAAAGATTTCTTAGAGTGCTAAGAATTCTTCGATCAGTATGCTTACCGGACGATGCATTCGGGTTGTGTAATGCTCCAACGACTTTCCAGAGGTGCATGCTCTCCATCTTCACCGAGTTCATTGACGAATTCCTCAAAGTCTTCATTGACGATTTTTCAGTATATGGCTCATCTTTCTCTCATTGTTTAAATAATTTGACTAAATGATAGTGCTGTCGAGACACCCAAATAATTCCTACTCAATAATTTTATAGTAACGTGAGTAGGGATCAAATCCTCAGAGAGAATTTAATTAAATTTCTTTAGCGATGTGATTTAAAAGGGGGTTTTGGTTTTAAAATCTAATAAGAAACAAAAATTACGAGAACAACTAAAGAAGTTATCAATTAAAACAAAGAAAATAAATATAAGCGAACGATGAAAATGACTATTTAAAAAATATGCCTTGGTTGAATTTGATTTCCACCTTGAAGTGACTCACTGATCCTTGATGCAAAAATAATAAGTTGTAATTTACGTAATTATCGTCGAACTAGTTTTTCCATCTTCTAATTTTGTCACGTAATATAAACCATTCATGTAAACTCTTATTATCGAGAAATCCCCACAATCGTGTTCAATTCTCTTGATCATAGCATTAAAAATTCACGAGATCAATAATCCAAGTAGTAAATAAATAATCCATTAAATATTATTCGGTTATTTCACCTAAGAACGATAACACATAATCTAGCTAATTATCTATCCTAGTTGCTTCTTATGAAATAATCTAATCTAATCCGACTAGAAAAATAATCAAGCAAAGAAGATCGCATGCATAAAATGAAAGTTGATCAAGCTACGAACTAAAAAATTAATCACAAAATAAACCCAAAGAATAATCGATACGTAAATATATAAACTGAAAATATAAAAATAAATTCGATCTCACAGTGATATCTAACTTCAAGATTTTGATCATCTCAACCAAGACAAAAAGGGAGTTTAGCCGCGTAGGGCGTCCATGGTAAACAAAAATAAAGAGGAAAGAAAAAGATAGAAATGGGTTGTGATATGATGTGCGTTTTTATTCGTCTACTCTCCCAAACCTCTCTCGTCTGTCATCTCTTCTCTCCTTTTTTTTCTCATCTCTCGTCTCTCTTTTTCCTTCACGTTTCTCCCTTTTTTATATCTAAACTAAGCCCTAATAACTGGCTTGTACGCACATGGGCCATGAAGTATGGGCCTGGCGCTAATATGCATATTAAAACTATTCTCCTGCTCATGTTTGCTCAACACTAGTGCAGACACCAGCGTAGTGGTCATGTCGCCTTGAAAATTTACTTAAGAATCTGTTGTCGCTTCTTCCTTTTTTCTAATTCTTCTATGCAACAATGATACCAACATGGTCATGTTGTCAACAAATCAGATTCTGCTTCTCGTTTTTTTTTTGTTCAGCAACACCATCAAAAACATGGCCATGTCATCCTTATGAAATTGTTCAGGAGTTCACATTCTGTTTCTGCATGTTGTTCTATTATATTTCTTGTCATGTTTATCTTCAACACTGAATCCAACATGGTCATGTAATCAACAAATCTAAAAATCTGCGTCTGTGCATTCATTTAGGGACATCGCATGCGACACCGCCATGGTTATGTCGCCTACAAAATGGGAATAGACCTGCGGTGCACCTTGTGTCCTCGACATGTTGTAAAACACGTGCCAGAAAGACTCCATTCTACACAAAAAACTCAACAACAGTAGCATCCACTCGATAACACAAATAAAGAAAAAATATGTAATTCAAGCGCATGAAGACCACACATATGTCGATAAAAGCTCCTAAAAACCATGCATGTTTATGACACATCACTAAAGTGCTTGAACGATGTGTTGAATCTTGTTTGACATTGAGTTGGGATAAATCTAACTTTGTGGTGAGAAGTGGAATTGTGCTTAGGCATGTTGTGTCAAACAAGGGATTGGAAGTAGATAAATCAAAGATAGATGTTATTGAAAAATCTTCCACCCCTAAATATGTTAAAGGAATTTGAAGTTTCCAAGGGCACGCTGGTTTTTATCGGCGTTTCATAAAAGATTTTTCTAAAATTTGTCACCTGTTATGTAAATTGTTAAATAAAGATGTGCTATTTGAGTTTGATGATAAACGTCTTGATGCTTTTAACATTTTAAAAGAAAAAATCACACAGGCACTAGTTATTGTTGCACCTGATTGGAACCTTCTGTTTGGGATTATATGTGATGCGTCTAACGACGCAATAGGGGTTGTTTTGGGGCAACAGGTCGATAAGACGTTAAGGGTAATCTATTATGCTAGTCTTATGTTGAATAGTTCCAAACGCAATTATACTACTACCGAATGTGAACTATTTGCCATAATGTTTTCATTAGATAATTTCCATTCTTATATTGTTGGTTCGAAAGTAATTGTACATACCGATCATGCAGCCTTGCGCCACTTATTTTCTAAGATCCAACGTAAGCCGAGGTTGATTCTTTGGATTCTTCTTTTGCAAGAATTCGACATTGAGATCAAAGATAGAAAAGGATGTGAAAATGTGGTTGCCGATCATTTGCCTCGCGTGTTAGTAGATAATGAGTCTAGCAGGCATGATTTTATTGATGATATTTTTCCTTATGAAGATGTTAACGCTATTGAAAACATTGAGGAACCTTGGTATGACGGTTTTGTCAATTACCTTGCATGTAATATTGTCCCTAACCACCTTTCTATCCAAGAAAGAAACAAATTTTTGTTTAAATGCAGGAGTTTCTTTTGGGATGACCCGTACCTGTATAAATGATGCAAAGATTGACTATATCGGGGGTGCATACCGGACGAAGAAAAGATTGATGTGTTGAGATTCAGTCATGACGAGGGAGGACATTTCCGAAGTCAACAGACGGCATTCAAAGTTCTCCAATCCAGTTTTTATTGGCCTTCACTCTTCCCCGACGCATACCAATATTGCAAGACGTGCGATAATTGTTAAAGATCGGGAATGATAGGGAAGAAGAACGAGATGACATTGGTTCTGAATCAAGTGATTAAAATCTTCGATGTGTGGGGAATCAGTTTTATGGGGCCATTTCCAAGAAGTGGAGAGTACGAGTACATACTCGTTGGTGTTGATTATGTTTCGAGATGGGTAGAGGCAATCCCAACCCGAAAAACTAATTCTGAGGTTGTTCTCAAATTCATTCAAGAAAACATTTTCAGCCATTTTGGGGTGACAAGAACAATCATAAATGACGGTGGTATCCATTCTGTAACCGTGCATTTGATTAATTGATTGGAAATTATGGGGTGCGGCACTCCCTACCATCCACAAATATCGGGTCAAGTGGAGACGAGCAACCGAAAGATAAAGTCCATTTTGGAGAAAATAGTGAAACCTAATCGTAAAGATTGGGCGACAAAATTGATCGACGCTTTGTGGGCATATCGAACAGCCCACAAGACGGTTTTAGGCATGAGTCCGTTTTGGTTGGTTTATGAAAAGGCTTGTCATCTCCCTGTTGAATTAGAGCACAAAGCAGAATGGGCCATACGCATATTGAACAAGAATATAGACGAAGCAGAAGAGTATCGGAAGTTGGAGTTGAATGAATTGGAGGAAATTTGAAATGATTCTTATGATATGGCATGGACGAGCAAGCAAAAGATTAAGTAAATGCACGAAAAAAAGCTCATTCCAAAAAACTTGGAGGTAGGGAAATTGGCCCTACTTTTTAACTCACGTTTCAAACTCTTCCCCGGAAAGCTCAAGTCAAAATGGAGCGGCCCGTATTTGATCATGGATATCAATAAATTCGGAGTTGTTACTCTACTTGACGAGAGGAAAAACTACACCTTTCAAGCTAACGGGCATCGAGTAAAGTTATATCACGAAGGACCCATTCCCCAAACTGATCATGAAGTCCTGCTACTGAAAGATCCACCTCGAGAAGCTTGAGACCCGAACGAGGTACCGTCAAGCATAAGAAGTTTAACGTTGCATTCTTGGTAGGTAACCCAAGTGTTATTATTCTATTTTTCTTTGTACATTTTTTTTCTTTTGTGTTTACCTAATTTGAGTATCTATAGGTGTGTTTATGGTGTGTTAAGTTATGCAGCAAGATTTGGAATTAGGCTTTCCAAGATCATCCGACCGAACAACCGATGATGAATGGTCGGACAAAACGTACTGGACTGCCATCCGATCGGATGAGTAATAATGATCGGTCGGATAAAACACTCTGGATAACCATCCGACCGGATGTGGATGGTGACCGGTCAGAGAACACTACATAATACTATCCGACCGGATGACCTAGTATCCGATCGGATGACACGGTGGAATTATTTTGGGCAGACGATTCTGAAGAATAATCCTAGTAAGAGGGTTCCATAAGGTAATCCTGATTTGGTAAGGATTATGTTAATATTTGCTTATCTTTGGAGTTCTTTTTAATTTTGGGAAATATTTGCGTCTAGGTAAGTTTTTATTTTCTTCCCTTTTTGATCTTAGAGGATTTCTAGGGTTCCCTTTCTCTGAACCATTAGCCACTATATAAACCCACCTCAGTATTCTCTTTTCTTCACAACACTCTCTATTCTAGCTTATCCCATACCTTTTACACTCCAAAAACAAGATAAATCTTAACAAGCCATCACCCAAGGGCTCGGAGTATGGGTGGGTGCATAGGAAGAAGCATGATGATACCGTGGAGAAGTTGCAGATTCAATTGGAAGAGCATCGAGAGAAGATTAATGAGTTAAAGGCTGAGATTACCGACTATCTTCTTGAACAGATTTCGCTTACTGAGGATATTGCTAGCCTTCATAAGTATTTGGCGGAGGCAGATTCCAAGATTGTTAAACTCAAAGCCAAAATTGTTAAACTAGAAGCAGAAGTCAAGGACCTTAATGACTTAGATTTCGGACATATCCCACCTCCTAGCCCCAGTAGCGTTTTAGATTCTGATGTTTATAGAATAGTTTGTTCTAGTTCTCTTTTCAATATCGTTTGGGATTGGACTTTGGTTTTGATCGTCGTTTTGGGTGTTTGTTATTTGTTTTAACAATTATCATTTATGCTCACGTAATGAATAAAAAAAATTGTGTTCCTACGATTTATTGTTTTTATTTTTCACTCGAACCTTTTTAATATATTCGTGAGTTTTGCAGGATCGATTCAGTGTACATATATATATATATAATAAAAATAAAAAATATAAAAAGGGGTGGCGGGAAATCAAAAACATTTCTGGTCACAGTTTCATCCGACCGGATGGGAGGAAAGACCGATCGGATGAAACAAATCTAGCAAACCGTCCGACCGGGCAGGGGAAATATCCGATCGGACAAAACACACTGGAGTCACATCCAATCGGACAGGAGCATCATCTGATCGAACGAGAGCACAGATTTATATAAGTTGGTCTTCCTCATTCGAAATTTACCCTAAACCCGGTTTTTCATTTATTTTGCAGAATAATAACAACAAAACTAACCTTACAATCTTCACAATTACACAATTCGTACACAAAAACGCATCCGATCGAAGAACTTGGGAAAGCAATTCCAACCAATCCGTTCGAAAGAACCAAGGAATCAAATTGAAAGATCGCATCCTCAAAACATCAAGAACGCAACTTTGCAAATCTGCGAGGTAAAACAGCTTTAACTCGAGCTTATTGAACTTCTTTGGAATTGGTTTGCAGGGAATTTGAAAGGAGGTTGTTGTTTGGGAGAAATTGGAAGTTTTGGGGATTAATGTTGTGTCTCATAGAAGGTGTTCGACAGATTGCCTAAAAGAACCATTTGTCTAGATTTTTGATTTTCTGTACTTGAGATGGCTTCTGGTTCACGACCATGGAGGGGAGACAATTACGGGAAAAGCCGTGGAAAGAGACCGAGTAATGCTGGGGAAGGCTTAGCTCTATTCAACATAGTCGATGATGTGGAGGTGACGTTATACAAATCTTTGATTGCACGAGCTGTTTATGCTCCTCGACACATCGATGTGGATTTTTTTAGAATCGACAAATCGCGCTAGGAGATAAAACGATGGAGAAGTTCATGGCGGGCATCAAGGCCCTTGATTTGGAAAAGTGGGTCGACATTAAGAAACCCGACTACCGAACTCTAATGTTTGAGTTCTTTACTACTTATAAGCCCGTGGCTGACGGTTCTTTCGATAGCCGACTCCGTAACTGTCCACTTCGTACTACCAAGTCCAACCTCGACATAATATTCATAATAGGTAGCGAAAAAGGTGCGAATGAGTCACTTCACCACGACGACTACAATAAGAACGCCTGGTGGGACAAACTCTCTGGAGCACCACCGGAAGCCGGGTGCCGTTTTAATTCTACTTCGTTAAGATCAAATGCCATGTACCTGACTTAAAAGTTTTCAATGCATGTGTTCCTGGGCAATGAGGACATCACACAGATCTCGTCGACGGAATTGCGAGCTTTGTAGATCGTGCACCACCGGGGTGACGTGAACCTCTATCCACTACTGATGGTTGTGATAGAGAACGTGCAATGAGTGCACGATAGGGAAACAACGAATCTCACATTGGGCACGTTCGTTACCGAGCTCACACGATACCACAAATACGACCCATATGACGACATCATTGTATACCCGAGTGTGGCGATGCAGGTTGAGAGTTGGACTCTCAACAGCCAGAATGTGACCATTCCAACATTCATGATGACATCGGACAAACGAAAGGCTGAAGCAGTCGAGGAGACTGACGACGAGACCAACGACGAGAATGCTGATGATGATGACGTTGATAATAAGGATGACGATGAGGGGAACGGTAATGATGGAAACATGGTTTTCCAAAGTTACGTGCACAAAGACTACGAGGAAGGCCTCGATTACGGATACGGTGGATATGGTGGCAGTTATAGCGGAGGTTATGGTGGGGGGTACTACGATGGTAGTAGTACCTATGCGAGTGGAGGGAGTAGTCATCAGTACTACTCCGATGAGCAGTGGAGACAGCAGCAGGATTTCCAAGCAAGCATGATGGATAAAATGAGGCTACTAAACCTCAACCAAGAGGAGTACACGAGAGATGCTCGACAAGATGCGTGGGAGGCACGTGAGAAAGCCAGGACGTTTCAGAGTTCCTTGGGGAGACTGGACACTAATATGGCCGTGACAAATCAATATCTCGCTAGGTTGAATGGAAACATCGAGGATAGTCATGACTACCTCATCTCCATTGATGGACGCTTGACGAGGCTCGAGCAGTGCTACCCACCTCCACCTACGGACAACTGGGACCACTAGGCGGGCCCATGCCCCATCTATATTAATTTCTATCCAGACTTTTATTTTTCTTCGTGTGTTAATTGACTTTTCTATTCGGTGTTGGGTGAGTGAGTGTCTTTATTGAATAATTGATTCGAGTATTTGCATTTTAGACTGTTCCTACCCCCTTATATTGTTTCACACGTCAGCAACCAAGAGATTGCTTATTTTTGTTTTTAAGGGGAGGTTAATCTGATCGGTTGGCAGGTCATAACCGATCGAGTTCCGATATAACAAGCATCATCCGGTTGGATGGATGCAAGTGTCCAACCCGATAAAACCTACTGTCCTATCATCCGACCGGACAAGGGCATATATCTAGTCGGATAAACTTTCTGTAGCACTATCCGGTCGGATAAGTTTTATATCCGACCGGACCACCTATGTGATTTGTACGTATTTTTATGCATGCATGATTCGAATCATTATGGTCAATTTAGTTATGTATTACTTTTTCCTTGTGATGACGTGCGAATTAACCAATTATTTATGTCAACTTATGTTGAGATCATTCTCATGCTTATTTGTATTTGCACTAGCATGCCTGTCAGAATTATGTATTATGTGATCTATCATTAGAGTCTTTTGAGCTTGTTTAAGTTCAAAAATTTTCAAAACCTATATATATATATATATATATATATATATATATATATATATATATATATATATTTAAAACAACACTTAGTCGTTATCATTTTTTTGAAGCTCTTAAAACCTGATCATTTTGTTTTCAAAAGTTTGAATAAAACCCTAGTGAGGAGCCTTGTGTGATTATCAACATTTCATAAGAAAAGAAAAGACAAAAGAAATAAAAAGGAGTTTAAGGGTGCTTATTCATAAGAGCGTCTAGTTGTTAAAAATAAAAGCCTATTTATAAGGGCAAATGAGTGCAGAAGGAACTAACGCTCATGTTCCTTAGGATCGGGTGTGTTTATTCAGTTTTGGGGGGGATATAGCCTTATTTATAAAAAGTTGAAAATAGCGATACATGGTTGTTTTGGGAGGAATGAGGAGCAGAACTTTGCTCTATGCTTAAGTTTTTGATTGAGTGAGTTTTTGATTGCATTTGATCACAAGTTATCCACACATCTTTATATATGACATACCTTACCAAAGAGCCTACATTACAACCCTAGAAAGTCCTAGTCCGATTCTTGATTAAATGTGCACACATATGCAATGTACGAGTCTTTGATTTTTACGAGTCGTTGAATGCATGTTTATGTTGATCCGAGCGTATACACTTACCTTTCGAAAAACATGAGCGAATGAGTGCACCATGATATACTTTTCCCTTTTTTTAGGATGCATTCTTTTGATTTCAAAGTGAAAAGGTAACACGAGCTTAGCTTAAGAGTTTTCAACAAAAGTGTTTATATTTGCAAAACTATATTATATGCACAACATGACTCTTTGATCTAACTATATTTACTCTTTCTTGATTTTGATTCTTTCGTTTGTTCGAGGACGAACAAACCAATAAAGCATGGGGTGGTTGATTCGTACGTATTTCTTATGCTTTTGTATATATTTCGAGTCATGTTTGAGTCTTTTTGTTTTCTTTTTCAGGTTAAGATTAGGCTATTTTGCATAGTTTTGCACTCTTTGGCTTTTTGCCTAAGTTTCCGACTTATTGATCAAAATTGGTCCTTTTGAGGTAATTTTCTTATTAATCTCATACAACTAGAGTGTTTGGAAAACTGAGAGACAAGAGAGAAGGAGTCAACGCCCAAAAGTATCCATAATGACACTTGTTCGATCGGATGGATCTTATTTCGGAATGACTTTTGAAACACACACCGATCGGACAACCTGTCGGATACACCTTTGGGGCTAATATCCAGTCGGATGGTCTGACATCCGATCGGACCGAAACTTTGATCCGGTCGGATAGACCCAGCATCCGATCTGACACATACTTTACAAACATGGATTTTTGGGTTCTTCAGTTAGGAAACGGTTTTAGAGGCTTTAAAACTCAGAATATATCAGCAAGAATGCATCCAAGGATCTGGGAATCCATCTACCCATCTATCCTTGGTCTGGATCATCACCATTGGAAGAGAGAGTTGACACCTCTCTCTTTCCTTTGACTTAGAGCCCTTACGATAAATTCTATAGAGGTTCGATCGGTTCATGCCTATCTTTCATCGTTGGAATCGGAGGTTCGTGACAAGCTTCTAGAGTTCCAGCATGGTTAATCTTTTCTCTGGAATCATCGGAGTTAGCAAGACTTTCATCATAGTTCTCGTTGATAATACTTTTCTCTCTAAACTTTGTTCTTTTTGCATAGTTTTAAATTTCATATTGGTACTTCTTTTTTGGATGTTGAGTTTGAATATTTCGATTGGATAATTATGTTTGAATTATTGTGAATGATTTTGGTTTGTTGAACTTAGTTATTTTCAACGATTGTGATTTAGTTGTTTGATTGAGTTTGTTCTAGTTAGAATCTCTTTTCGTGGTGCATGTTTAGTGTTCGAAGAAATGCTTGAAGGATATTTAGTGGATTGTTATTCTCATTCAATCCTAAATGGTTTATAATTGAATTCTTGAAATAGTTGTTTAGTTCTTGCAAAGAGGTTGACACCCTCGTTGCAAGAATAGCTTCGAAAGTTAACTTATTAGAATTTAGTGTGCTTAGAATCTTCAAATCAAAAACCCCTTGATCGCGTGTTTAGTGTTAGAACTTGTGTTTTTATTACAATAAACATCGTCAACTCCATATTTCCACTCCTCGAGAGAATCGACTCGGTTTAACTTGTCGGTCTACAAGTGACCCTATTATCTTGCGGGCGAATGGTTTTAATTGATTTTAATTTTGAAACATAAATGTTCGGATCACGTGCTCCAATTGACTTTTGATATGTTCGTGGTGATCGACTACTCGCTTTTCTGACCTCCAAAACAAGTTGAAGTTTTCATTTCTCTTACCCTACGACTTGCTTTCCGTGCCCACCTTGGTGATTTTAATCGCCTAATCTTACTCTTGCAGAACACTAAGGCGTGTATTGATCGTCACCTTTTCTTGGATCCGGGATAGCATCACTCGTAGAACACGTCGAACAAGCGACGTTAAAAGATGCGCTTCTTGGGAGGCAACCCAAGTATTTGTTTTCATTTTCTTTTTTCCTTAGATTTTCTTTTGATTTTTCTTCTTTTATTTTCTGTATATTTTTAGTTGCGTTTGAGTTATATGCTATGGTGCATTGACGTGTATGTTGATGTGCAAAAATGAGCAGAATTTGCCAATTTCGGATCCATAACGGTAGGTTAGCGGTAGCTCCTATCGTTAACCCTACCGTTAATGTACTGCTTAGGCGCTTAACGAAGAGGATGCACCGCTAAGACCACCTCTATCCACCAATAGCGAGCTTTAAAAAAATAATATTAAATTTAAAAAAATATAAATAAAAATATTAATTAGTTTGTTTGTTATTTGTTTTGTTTGCTTATTTGTTTTTGCAGTTTGTTCATCAAGACATTTTCAATCACGCGATTCGAGACGAATGGATGATTGCACAACGCTATTTGGAGCAGCTCGACTATTTAATTTTTAGGGATGCTTTCTTACTCCTTTCTTCTTTTGATTTGCTTTTATATATATTTATGGCAATTAGAAGATTGGTGGAATTTTAGGGAAGGGAGGATGGTCGAGTGATGATTTGTATTGTGCAATTTGAATTCATGGTTTTATAGTAGCTAGTATTTGAACGTGATTGATTGCTATTTCCGCGCTTGATTGTGTTTGTCTGGCTTGCCTGTCGAAGTTGACTATGTATGATTTGATGTTTTTTGTCTTTGAGCGTGTATAAGTGCATAATTTTTCAAAAATTTTATTTTATTTATATATTTAAAATGGCACTTGGACGCAAACGATTTCGCTAAACCTAAAAATCAGTGTCAATTCAAAATCTTTTTCATACAAAAGCCTATGAGTATCCTGAGCGTTCATCATCTTTGCATGTACTTGAGTGAGTTCTATTTTGAGATCTTTTTGAAATCACAGTGTGTAGTTAGCTTTGAACATGACGATTGGGCACAGAAAATACCCTTATTCCGGCCATATCTATATATATTAGCCACTATAAATTCTGAATGATCCAATCATAGCCAAATATCAATTTTCTATAGCCATGAGTTTTTTTTTTGAGTTAACTCCTACGTCATTAATAGCGTGGGGTAAGATTTAGTTATTTTTGTTGGTTATTTGTGTTTTGGAGTTACGATAAGGAATTTATGAAAAAGTTTTAATAAAGGATCACCATCTTTCAAAAAAAAAGAAAAAATAATAATAATAAAAAGGATGGTGAATCTTGTTGAGTTGTTGCCTATGCTTATAAAGGCTATTGTTTAGTATTATTGATTTTCTTATGAATCCTAATGTTTAAGAGGCAAGAGTGTATGTCGATTTGAAAAAAGAAGTGTACCATAAGCTTCTGTATTATTTAAGTGGTTTTGTTTAGAAGTCGGTTTTGGTTTCGAGTTAAGAAATAGCCTAAGTTTAAAGGCTACGTTATGAGAGTTTAGTGAGGTTTCGTTGGGTGAGGTGAATCACATTTCTTTGTGATTAGAATAGTTGGGTGAGTTATTGATCACGTTAGATCGTGAGTTAGCCACACGACTTATATAATCCATACCCGTCCAAAGAGCCTACATTACAACCCGAAAAGACCTTTTCCAATTCTTTGTTAGTTACACACTTAAACGCGATGGAGAAGTTTTCGATTTCCAGTTCTTGTTTATTGTACATGTATTTTGTTGATTTGAGCGTAAACATGTCCCCATAAAAAATTCTTGAGTGCTTTGAGCGTACACATATATATTACCCTTTGAGAGGATGCATGATTTTATTTTTGGAGCACAATGTAATAAGGGACGAGAGTTTGAGTATGCATTGCAGTTATCTATATTTTAAATATTATCTATGTAGCACGACACGACTCTTTGCTTGAGCTTATTTTCATACTTGGTACTCTTTGGAATTGTCATTTGTTCAAGGACGAACAACCAATTAAGAGTGGGGTATTTGATTAACACAAATTTGTCTTGACTTTTTTTAGTATTTTAGTTAGTATTTGTTATTGATTTCGGTAGAAGTTAGATAGATTAAGCATATTTTTGTATTTTTGTATCTCCAGCTTGTTTTACCGTATTTTGATCATAATTATTGTATTTTATATTTATTTAAGGTATTTTGAAGTATTTTGGTCTGGATATAGTCGAGTGTGGGCATACGAGTGGAGTTTTGATGAAATCGGGCCTCGATTTGAAGTGTTACAGCTGACACTGGGTATGTTGTCCACACTGGGTTACCCAGTATTGACTGTCTGAATCGACTGCCTGTCAGAGAGGTTAGCGGTAACCTTAGCGGTTGTCGTTACCGCTAACTCTACGGTTAAGTGCCCAGAATCCTATTTTTGGAAGGAAGCTTCTTCTCCAAGTCTTGGAAACTGGTAAATACCTTCCATACTTCTTCAAAATAGATGTTAGACATTTTTTTTGGGACTTCTATGGCCTGACAAACCCTAGGTTTTTCCTCTATTTCTCTTGATACTCTTCTCCATGTTTCTTAGTTTTAGATTCTAGTTTTTAGATTAAGTAGAATAGTTTTTAGGAGTAGATTACTTTTAGTTCGTGGATTTCTCAATTGGACGTTGTTACTTTTCTCGTTAATCAGTAAGTTTTTAATTTCCCTTACTTATTTAATTTCCTTTGCTTAATTATTTTAAGTTCTTAATTGATCTTCTTAGAATAGTTCAATCTTCAAAATCCCCCCCACCCCCCAAGCTTGTATGATGAATTGTATGTTTGGATATGTTGAGTTTGTGATGATGAGATTATTGATGATTGTTGGCTAGATCTTACGGTCCAGTGCCTAGATTCATTTAGAACAATCAGTTGGGTTTGTTGGCACTAAATCTACAAGTTGGGATTGACAACCCTATCTTTTAGGTAAGGTGTTCGATGAAATGCCCAAGTGGTCGTGGAGATGATTCTAGAGCGCTAGACCCATGTTTTCTCAAATCTTTTCAAAGACTTTGATTTAATTGTTCATCATTTTAATAAATGCCTTGATTCCAAGTGTTTAGAACAAGTTTTTCTTTATTTTCTTATTCGTGAAAACAAACACAAAAGGAACATCCGATTAGTTTTCCTCGAGAGATTCGACTCGATTCAACTTGCAAACCTACAAGCGAACTCTTACTCTTGCGAGCGAACTTTTTAAGCTAAACAAACTTATATTTAAAAAGTAGGTGCAGAAAGTTTGAATCAGCAGCCGCCAACCAGAGCCGCCTGTACTTCTGGTGTTGGTTCCGGTGATGTTAACATTAGTTCTAACATCGTTCAGTTTTCTGCTCCAGTAGTGCAGGCTCATGTTGCATAGCTCCAGGCGGTTCGGAACTCGTTTCTTGAGGTCCTTTTGCTTTCAGAACAAAAAGGGGGAGAATATGTAGAAGACGCGATAAGGAGTTTGAGCCATTGATTGATTTTTGTTTTGCTTGTTTTAAACAACTAGTGCTTAACCCGTGCGATGCACGGAGCAAATTAAAATGGATGGTGTAATTCATTCAATGTAAGTGTAATATTATTATTTTATTAATGTAATATAATAACTTAAAATACTCAAGTTACGATTATTGGTCAAATATAAGCAAATTTAAATCAAACGGCGCGGATATACGCACTCCACTAAAAAATATTATCACAAAAATATCAATAATACACTTAAACCCTACACTCCTAAATACTTCATTTCCTTCAACTCTCCACCACCACTCCAGCCATCGTCCATCACCGCCATCACCACCACCATGGCCATCGATTATTGAAGAATATAAAAACCATGCGCACAGAAATACGCCGCCGCCGCCTGGAAGACATGCCATTGAAGAAAGATAAAAGAAAAAAAAAAAGCGCCTTGAAAAAACATCGTTCGAATCAGATTTTCGAATACAAAATATATCAAAAAATCGTTTCGAATACAAAACACATATTTAAAGAATTGATCTGTACACAAGATATATGTTCAAAAAATTGATATAAACGCCCCTTTAGGCTAAAAAAGGGTTGTTCAATTTTTTTTTTCAAACAACGTTGTATTGTTTGATCAAAAAGTTCGAACACATGAGTTCTATTCAAGAAACCAGAGACGAACACCCTTATTTTACATTTTTTTCTTACCTTATGCCGCCCAGATCCGTCACTTTCCTTTCACCACCCATCATCATTTTTTTTTCTTCCTATTCGACGGTGGCGTCCACGGTGTGATGGGCGATACTAATGGCAAAGTTGGAGTGGTGGTAAAGGGTTGGAGAAAATGACTTAGGGTGAACTCATAAATAGATGGGGTACGTATATCCGCGCCCTAAAACAAATCAAATGTAAATAACTCCATATTTATTCATAATGAAACAACTTTTTGTAGACTGCATTATAAGTCTAATTACAATTTAACTTGTTATCATCACATGTTAATAATTTCAAGCTCTCCCTTTAGTTAGTCGCGAACAATCATATTACTCACGTTATTACAAATCACTGAGTGCATTCCCTTGTTTAGTCTTTCTATTCAAAGACAAAGAGAAGATCTTATAAATAACTTTAGGCTTTTCTAATTATCGGTACCTATGTACTTGTTTGTTAACAAGTACTCCAAATTTTTACCAATAGTCATAATTTAATCACATCAATTTATTTGTGTACAACTGAGTAATCTAGTTGTACTTCCGTAATTCGTTGTATCTTTATTTTAGAAATAATTTATATCAATATAATTATACAATTACCAAATCAACTTTTAACCAATAAAAATATAATACTTGTAATATAATTTGAAAAATATTATAAAATCAACTAAATAAATACAAAGACTTGTATTTAAATTATAAATATATATTAATTAAATTAAAATTAAAAAAAGTTACAAAAACCATATATATTATAAAATAATTCAAAATAAATCCTAAAATATTTTAAAATTGGATTAAGATATTATGAATTCTAAATAATTATTTAATAATAAAAAAAATATAAAAATGTGATAAATAATAAAATAAGTCACAAAAAATATGAAATAAGATAAATATAAATAAGAAATATATTATATATATATATATAAATATTTATCAAATAATCTAAAAGTAAAAAAAATACGAATAAGTAATATAAAATATATCTTATTTCACAATGATTTTATAGAATAAATTAAAAATAATTTGAATCTTGGATAATCATTTACTAAATCCTAAAAGTAACAAAAACACACTTAAAATTTTATAAATAATAAAATAAATCAGAAAGAATTATGAATTCAGTTAAATAAATACGACATATGTGTTTTAATTCCAAATGTTTCTGAATAATTTCTAAAATAAAATAAAATAAAAAATAGAAATATTACAATATAATATAATATAATAAATATGATAATATTTTGAAATTATATAGAAATATAATAAGTTTATAATTAATTTCTAAATATTTATTTTAAAGACATTGAAAGAGTAAATTGGCGATAGTTATAAAGTAAATTAGATAAATAAATAAAAATTATTTCTAAATAATTTTCTTATCTATTGAAAGTTGATAATAAAATAATAAAAAAATATCAAGAAGTTATAAATAATAAAATAAATCTTAAAATATTTTTAAACAAAAAGTAATATACTTAATTAAGTTATAAGAAAAAAAATTCCAAAATCTAGAAACTAATAAATATATAAATATTATAAAAATATATAAAACACTACAAAAATAAACAAATAAATACCAAATAAATGAGGCATAGTATTACAAATTTAATTAAGGGCCTTTGTATTCTATTTTATTATATATAATATATTTGAAATTAGCCCGTTAATTGTTCGGGATAGCCACTGAGTAATCGAGTTAAACATCAAGTCATCAAGTCAGTTGATGAACCCGATAAATAAATTAAAATTATATATATATATATATATATATATAAAAACTATATGAAAGTAATTATAAAAGCAAGAGTAATAAATTATTTATGTATGTATTCCTAATGTTAAATACATAAAGTCATACTAATTAGTCACAAACTATTAATATACAAATAATCATAAACAACTGTTTAGTTAAGAATTTTAAAACAATGTATTGAGTTCTTTATATTATGCGATTATATAATCATTTTTTTTTCATTCTGCCCACGTAAAATTTTGATTTTAGATTTTAATCAAATAATTGTATAATGTTATTTACTATTCATTTATGTTCATAATATGATTTTTAATTTTATTAGGAAAATGAAAAAAAAGAAAAGAATAAAGTGTCATTGTCAAGTTTGTAATACGTTCTGTGTCAAAATTTGGGTTATCTGGGTTTTAGCCGAATTACGTATAGAAAACTGAAAGATATGACTCTATTAAGTTTGTCCTCGTATCAAATGTTCTGGTCAAAAAATACAATTATGAAAGAAAAAGACAAGTTTTGTTACCGATTAATTATATATATATATATATATATATATAGTCTTCGTTGCATCAAGTTTTTGGTTGTACTTATAAGATCTTTTTTTTAACAAAATTATTAAATGATTTTTTAAAATCAAATTATAAAATTTTTTGTTTTTTATTCATATTTTTTTAAATTTATTTATATTATTTTATATTTCTTATAATTTGTGATTTTTTTTATTTATATTAAGTTAATAATTTTATGTACTTTAATGGTAAATCTTTTTGTAGCTATGAATTCATGTTAAGTTTATAATATTAGCAAATTTTGGGGTTTTCTTTCCATTTTTTTAAAATTGAAAATAATAATATCAATTACAAAAATAATATATATATATATATATATATTATATATATATATATATATAATATATATATATATATATATATATATATAAGAATCTGAAAAATATAATATAAAAATAAAATGTATAATCTATAAATAATCTAAATATTTAGTTTATAAACCTGCAAAACTGGGAAAAGTAAAATCAAAATATAAATTTGTCAAATGATATAAAATAAATTTGTTTTTCATATAAATAAAATATTAGAACTTTAATTAAATTACAAATATTTATTTATAAATAC
>BMAC01001185.1:34615-56869 GCA_014905375.1 Phtheirospermum japonicum | reverse complement strand
GACAGCCAGCCCTTGGTCAGCGAGGGCAGCTACATGCGCACAAATTGTGTCCTAGTCGGCCGAGGTTTCCATCTCGGATTGTGAGTGCCTGGTCGGTCGACCCTTGGTTGGCAAGGGTGTGCGGCTGCACACTCGTAAATTGTGGGCCTAGTTGGCCGAGGTGTTTGACTCGGCTTGTGTGGGCCTGGTCGGATGGCCCTTGGTTGACGAGGGGGCACCGCTGGAGGCTCGCAACTCCTGGCCTGGTCAGTTGAAGCTTCCAACTTGTCTTGTGCGCACCTAGTCGGCCAGCTCTTGGTCAGCGAGGGCGCGCGGGCTGTGCACTCGTAACTCATGGACTATTCGGTCGAGGTGTTGATTCGAACTTTCCGCCCCTATTTTTATTTAAGTTTGCCAAGCTTAAAAAGTTCGCTCGCAAGAGTACGAGTTCGATTGTAAGTTGGCAAGTTGAACTGAGTCGAATCTCTCGAGGAAAACTAACCGGAGGTTCTTTTTATGTTTGTTTTCACGAATAAGAAAATGAAAAACTAATTCTAAACACTTGGAATCAAGACGTTTATTGAAACGACAGGCTCCTACAAGCCGATATGGAAACCTCAGCAAACCAAGCCACGAGTTGCGATCGTGTAGTTGTGCGCCCTCGCCGACCAAGGCAGGCTGACCAAGTGTGCACAAGACGAGCCTATCATCTAGGCTGTTGTGCTTATCAACCGTCGATGATGACACGTCATGGCTAACCTCATTGCGCGCACGCTCGATGCCTTCCGGCCAACTAGGGGACAATTAGCCGAGCAGAACACGTAACACCCAGCGCCAGTGCACCGACTTCAGCGTGCGGCATGCTCGGTGCCCACGAGCTGAACAGGGCACACCAGCCAAGCAGAGCGCATAACACTCAACAACCGCCAGCCGACTAGGCACGCACTCGCTGAGTAGAGTGTGCAGCACTCAGTGCCTGCCAGCCAAGCATGGTAGATTTACTTACTAGGTCCCAAGTTACGATCGCACAGCCACGTGCCCTTGCCGACCAACCAGGCGCCCACAACCTGAGACAGACATCTCAGCTGACTAGGTGCCCACAAGTTGAGTCGGGTGATTAGTATGCTTTTTTCTTGATTTTTATACATGTTTGGGTGGTATTTTTGTTGGATTTGTGATTAATTTCGGTATAAGTTGGATAGATTGAGCATATTTTCATATTTATGTATCTCCAGCTTATTTTACCGTATTTATGTTTATTTCAGGGATTTTGAAGTGTTTCTCTCTTAAGATAGACGAGTGTGGGCCCGCGAGTGGAGTTTCAACGAGATTGGGCCTTGATTTGATGTGTTACCACTGACACTGGGTATGCTGCCCACACTGGGATACCCAGTGTCAGTACAATTCCGGGAATTTAGAGCCCTCGGCCCATAAAACGAACAGGCCCACTTCCGTGCCTTTAAAAAGAGAAGCGCCCACCAGCCAAAAGCAGCGCCCAACGCCTAGAATTCCTTTTTCTCTCTTCTCGAACCTCTTGGATTGACAACCCAAGAGTGTTCTTTGTTTTCTTTCTTTTACCTTTCCATCACAAACTCTAGTTTCTTAGTTTTAATAGATCTTAAGTAGTTTCTTAGTTTTTAGTAGATCTTAGATTAATTAGTTAGTAGATCTTAGTTTAATTTTTTATTTAGACGATATTATTCTTCTCGTTAATTAGTAAGTTTTCAGTTTCTCGCTTTTATTATTCGAATTTTTTACTTGCTTTCTCATGATTTAGTTGTTTAATTCTCAAAAACTCATATTATGATTCTTGGTTGTTTTGTATTTTTGTTATTGAATATGTTGATGATTATTGGCTAGAAGTTATGGGTATAGTGCCTAGAATCATTTAGAACCATCAATTGGAATTGTTGGGTACTTAATCTACAAGTTGGGATTGACAAGCTCGTAGGTAAGGTGTTCGATGAAATGCCCAAGTGGTCGTGGAGATGATTCTAGAGACCTAGACCCCCGTTTTCTTAAATATTTTCAAATCTTTTGACTTCATTGTTCGTCGTTAAAGTAAACATCTTGATTCCAAGTGTTTAGATTTACTTTTTGTTATTTTCTTATTTGTGAAATCAAACACAAAACTTACTTCCGATTAGTTTTCCTCGAGAGATTCGACTCGAGTCAACTTACCAACCTACAAGTTACCTCTTACTCTTACGAGCAAACTTTTTAAGCTTGACAAACTTATGTTTAAAAAGTAGGTGCGAAAAGTTCGAATCACCGGACATCTCAGACAACCATGCCTCGAGTTGAGAGCATGCATTTGTGCGCCCTCGCCAATGAAGGGTTGTTCGACCAAGTGCGCACAAGCCAAGATGGACACCTTAACCAACAAGGCCTCGAATTACGAGCGCACAGCCACGTGCCCTCGCCAACCAAGGGCCGGCCGACCAAGTGCGCACAAGCATGCGGTTGGTGACCCTCGCCGACCAAGGGCCAGACGACCTAGCGTGCACAAGATGAGATGGACACCTCGGTCGACCAGTCTTCGAGTTGCGAGCGCGCAGCCGTGCGCTCTCGCCAACTAAGAGCAGGCCAACTAGGACATATGTAGCGGATCAGGGCGCGGCGGCCGATCTGTGGAGTCATTGCCCGACCAGGAAAGAGTCATGCGTGAAACATCCGGATCGACCAGATGCTCAACCATGAAGGAAAAATGACTAGGCCAAAACTGATCTACCATGAGGAAAGATCATCTCAATGCCAAGGCAAGATGAGACAGCTTTGTGGTTGCGGAGAAGACGTAATCAAGGTTAAATACCCTGGTTCAGAAAGGGTAATGGCCAATGAGGTAACTCCATGTGATAATTAGGGTTAGGGTTTTGGTTAGCTTTTTTACCAAGTAAGTCGGTGACCACTAAGGTGGTGACACATGTCCAATTAGGGTTTGGAAGGAAAATTATAAATAGCCTCTCTAAGAGAGAGAGAGAGAGGATCCAAAATTTTAGAGAGAGAAACATATAGAGAGTTTTAGAGAGAGAAAGTTTGTATCAAGAGAATTAACACTTGTAAGAGAATCTGGTCGAGGCCGATCCGAACCAAATTTCAGGAACAAAAGTCATGCACTTTTTCCTACTCATTTTTTACTTGTTTTGATGATGATCTCCTTATTTTATGTGTGGAAATTTCTTAGGCTACACTTAGCCTAAATAATATGGTGCTACATACCAACCCAATAAGAGACGGGCCAAATAAGAGAGTACCCGTTTCGAACATGTAGCTACTCGATACCTGAAAGGCCGACCTGGGTCATCTTAGGCTGTCGAGCCATTATAGGTCGACCGGTCAAAGAACCTAGGATGTCGTGCCTATCACTTAGGTTGTTGTTCCTATCATCTAGGCTAGCGTGCTCATCAACTTTTGACAACGACACATCATGGCCGACCTCAGCGCGCGCATGCCCGATGCCTGGCGGTCGACAAGGGCATGATCAGCCCAACAGGGCATGCAACACCCGGTGCCTACGCATCGACCTCAGTGCGTGGCACACTCAGCACCCACGGGCCGACCAAGGCACACCGGCCAAGGAGTGTGCATAGCATTCGGAAACCCTTAACTCAATGTTGACTATTTTTTTTACGGTGGCGTAATATGTATTGCATGAAGATTAGACGTGATGAAATTGTGTGTTTTCTTAACTCAACAAATTATTAATCAGATGTTATATATTAGATTGCAGTTTATTAATCAGATATTATATATTAGATGACTTGAACATTAAAATTAAAGAACAGTTATATACAAGTTAAAAATAAACCAAAAAAAGCAATGTCAATGATATAAGAAACACAGTAATTTAAATAAATTGAATTAGCGGGTGACAGTATTATTGAAACCACATTTATTTATCATAGTAAATAATAATGACTCAAACGACAAAATATGATAGTATGATATTTATTAGAACGGTTTTTCATAAATTCAAATGCATACTTCATATTTATTCGAGCGGTCTTTCTCAAATTGAATATATTCCTGAAAAATGTATGAATCGAGTTTCTCCAGCTTGACTCTGAAATACTTTGTGGTGCTTGAATGTTGAGAATCAAACTCAATATTATCGTGATCGATATACTCTCTAGCCATGCACTTGTTTTTTGGTGTTGTAAATCCAGATGAGTTGGCACTATCCCCAATGGAAGAAACGATAGTATGATGGGTAAGAAATTAAAAGTTAAATTCAGTTTATTTATAAAAAATTCACAAAAATATTAGAATATTAATATTAAAGGTATAAATATATAAGGACTCACCAGATCGAACTCACTAATAAGATTAGAAGTTTCCCCAATATTTGAACTCTTTCCAACAGTGGCAGGAGACTACATAAGTATTGAATAAATATAATCAGTCTTTCAAATATAACTAATGAAATATGAGGTAATTAAGATTCATACAAATGGGTTCCCATTTAAAGTAGATTCTAATATGAATATATACATGAATGAACATAGATAACCATGCTAGAGATTTCTTTGTTCAGAAATTGACTAATGGCATGAGGATCTTTAGAAGTCCTTGACACTATATAAACTCTTGTACTTTGTGTAAGATTATATTTATGGATCTCCACCTTGAACAAATACCTTTTATCGATAAATTATTCTAGCTCTTCGGGAAAAAGAATCAAAATCATCGACCTAATTTTAGAAGCGATTGAAATGCAAACAACATATTCAGTTATATGAGTGAAAATATAAACAAAGTCTTATAGTCCTGTAAAATTATTTATATAAGAATTAAAAAAAATATTACCATCTCTAATTCCTTCTTGAGTTCACCTGCAGTTTTTCCCATGACAAATCTCTAATTCTAGAAGCAATTCTAGAATCATCCTCCAAACGAATAATTATCTTAAATCTGTAAAAGCACATCATTATTATTAATAAAATAAAAATTAATTAAATGTGGCAGTGTGCATGTAAACAAATTTAGGTTTGTAAACATCACTCGACATACTTGGCCACAGTCTCCTTCGGAACAGTGAGACACATTCTACATCTTGAAACCAAAGCATTATCAACTTTAGTGGCATGTTTGGAGCATCCAATATAAAACCAACTATAAGTTGTTTGGATGTTCAATATAGATCCAAACACAACACAAAATCCCTCCTTCATAATAGATTACTAAAAAAATCAGTTTCAAAAATTAATTTAATAAATTAAAAACTGTGATGAAAACTCGATCCATTTATAGTTATAATTAGTAATTTATACATCAGTTATTGAATCTAAATCATCAATCTCTCTGTATTCCAGCGATGAATTGAAATAATCGGCAGTTCCATTAGCTTGAGATATTTCCATTGTCGAGAAACTTCGTGCAGATATCTCACGGCCAGACGTAATAATCCTATAATTAAAATAGTGGTTAATCTTGCTGAATTTGAAAGCATTATAATAATTATGCGAATGTCGACAACACTGACATATATAGATCTCCTTATACAAAAACTTACTTAGACTTAAAAGCAGCAATTTCAATAATATTTTCATTGAAAAACAACTTGCTTGGATACATCAAATTTTAGGTACCCTTAACTCCTGAGAGTCGGAAAAAAAAATGTATAATGAGTGTAAAGAGGTTGAAGTTATATATATTTAAAATAATTTTTGAAAACCGATATACGCATAAAAATTTTTAAAAAATAGTGCATATAAATTTAAACTATGAACCTTTGTACGTCTTAATCATTACGTACTGCAGTATAATTACAACGGGTCCTTTAGAACCTCTCTCCCAGTAATCAGCCATTTAGATTGAAAATATATTCCAAAATGTACAATCAATAGTCTCGCCTCTAAGAATATAAATAAAATTAAAAAAAAAATGGATAAACGATCTAATAGATAGTAATGTAATTTTTATGCTTACAAAGCATCCTGTAATTTTACAGTAACTCTCTTGTTGCCTGATTTCTCAACTGGTTTGATTTCCTCACAAGCTATGACTTCTGCAATGACATCTACATCAAAATAAATCCATGGGTATCAATAATATACTAAATTATATCTGTTAAAACTTTAGATAAATACAACTTAATATGAGATTTTCGAAACATAAAAAATATTATCTCACCAACCAATTGTCTCTCGCGAACTTTTCCAGAATGGATATCACTCATCTCAACAAACCTTAACCCATACATGGGTGTTGAGAGAGGCTTCGACAAACCACGCAATCCCATATGATTATGAATAAAAGACGATGCGTATGAGTGGTGTCCTGATACTCATCCTATTTTGTTTTATCTCAAAACTACTGAGACGATAGAATAAACCTTTTTCTAGTTTGTGTTTGTATTTGGGAAATAGATCATTTCGGACAGAAGCTTGAATTTGTCCGCCCTAAAAAAAATATGTAATCAAATTTAGTTGTATAAGTATGAGCTAATTTTATTTATAAATTGTAAATTAAATATAATATATGATCCAATCAGTTAACAGTGGAACCTTCTCGTCCTCCAACATTAGCTCGATGCTGAAAGGTTTCTCAGGATTGTTTGTGTAGTATATCATCCACAAACGAACACACCGGACTTCAATTTTCCAAATTCCCTTGGATGGATTGATGTCTTGAATGAAACTGGGAGAAGAAGCCATCTGTATTTTTTAGTGATAGGATTAAAACATGTTCGTGAAGTAATGAGCTCGTTTTCTTCCAAAAATGACTGCAAAATAACATTTATATATAAGCAAGTCGAATTATGATTTGGTGTTGTATTTAATAATTAATTAAATAAGTAATAAGGAATGATATGACCAATAATAGTTATAATGCGTAAACATAGATTTTTCCATCCAATAATATTAGTGTGTTGGAGGTAATAATTTTTGGATGTCCGCTAATTGATTTCGTTATGTCATTTGATTGATCAAGGTTACCATCTAATAATAATTACATGCAATATTTAAGGAAAAACTTAGCTTTGGTGTGAAAAGTTTGCATGATCTTTTATAAAAATTGAACTCAAACACACTGATTTCATGGTGTGGCATTTTTAGAATATATTTATTTTTTTTTTAATAAAAGTTGACGTTTTCAAGAAAATGATATCTTGAATGATTAAAGGAATGATATCTTGATTGATTAATCAATATTCCTACTATTTTTAAATAAAGAATAGACGTTTTCAACTGGATCTAATTATGGGTAATTATCCCAAATTTGTTATGCTTGACTTTTTAACATGATGATGAATTATGACGACTAATAGATATAATTGGTTATTACAAAAATCTTTATTAAAAGTTTCAGGAAAATCTATGAAATGATATAGTAGGAATATTAATTTAAAACAAATTTAGGTAATATATTAAAAGATAATAATGTCTAATCCACATAAGGAAAAAACTATATAATTGATATTAATTCATAACAAGTTTTTGTCATTAAATTTATTGTTTGAGTATTTTTTTTTAAAGAGAAATAGTCATTTTCAAGCAAATCTAATTACGGGTAATTATCCCAAATTAGGTATGCTTGACTTTTTAACACTTCAATGAATTATGACGACTAATTGATGTAATTGGTTATTACAAAAATCTTTATCAAAAGTCTTTAGAGAGAATAATTAATTGATATAGTAGGAATATTAATTGAATATCTTGATTGATATCCAAATATTCATAGAAACTTCAATATTTAAAACAATTTATTTGGTAATATATTAAACTTGACAATATTGTCTAATCAACATAACAAAACTTAATAATTTATATTAATTAATAGCAAGTTTTTTGGTAGTGATAATCAAGTTTCTATATTCCAAGATGTTTGTTAGTTAGAAAAATATATTTAATAAAAAAATATAGTGAAATCCAGGTAAGAATGTTAATTAGGAATTAAAGAACGAACTGAAACACACAGATTATATGGTGGATATCTTGATTGATTAATGAAATGATATAGTGTTTTTATTAAATGAATATCTTGATTGATATCTATATATTCATAGAGACTTTATGATTTAAACAGATTTTGAGTATAATATATTAAAAGATAATAATGTATAATTCAAATAAGAAAAAAACGTAATAATAGATATTAATTTATATCAGTTTATTTGAAAGTGATTATGAAGTTATTATCTACCGAAAGGTATGTTGTATAGAATGTTAATTATAAATTAAAGTATGAGTAAATACTTATCTATTACATATAAAAAAAATATAGTGAAATCCATTTAATAATGTTAATTATAAATTAATAGTTGTATTTTTAGATAGTGACTAATGACAGTTCAATTTTGAACTATTATAGGAAATTAATGATTCTATCTTCTTTTATTTAATAGTAAATGATGTCTTAGTCAATAAAGGTAAAACATATTGACTATGCTACTAAACAGCTAAAATAAACTTAAAAAGATTATTTCCCCCTTTTTTTTGCATGGTACGGTGGGAATAAAAGTATCGAACTTTATCAACAATGCGAAACAAATAATTTATTCCAAAAAACTGATAGTAGCCATACTATTACCATGTTTCAAACACAGAACATCAGTAAGTACGACTTTCTACAGGAATACTTCATCAAAGTACTTAGCAAGGTCAAGTTCGTTTGAAAACATTCTGATTGAAAATTGTAGGCAGATAATAAATAACATTAAGTAAGTTACAAAATCATGGAAGGACTTCAACATTGAAAACCAAGCCTGGAACATATTGCATCTTGAATACTATCTTGGAATCCAGTGACATCATCAAATGATCGAGAAACAGGTTGCAGCCATTCTGCATAAAGCGACGATCATCTGTATGCGTACTTATATCAACAACCCAACGAAAATCACCATCTCTAATTGTCACCTTGGTCTCATTATCACGATTTGATTGAACAACCACGTTCATTCAGAATGCCTTTAGTATAGCCTGTTTATCAGAATAACAAACAACTGAAAACATAACTAATATTCATTTCATTTGTTAATAGTAAACCAACGAAGCAGATGCTTACAATTCGACCACGATTGAGATGTGTTTTTGTAATTTTCACTTCAAAACCAGGTTCCTCCAGTTAATAGTTTATTGGATCAATACCATTCTGAATCATGTTGGCAACACCCTTTACATCAAAAATTATTACAACAAACACGTGATATTCATTGTTAACGAATACAATGGTGAAATCCTCGGCAATCAGATTATCGGCTTGAAACTGTTGCCATCCAGTACCAAAGCGAGCCTAGTAGAGAAAATGCATTTTTAAACAAATAACAAAAGAAAAATATACAGTGCAATCCATGGCAAAAATGTATATAAAACAATAAGATCAAAAAATGCACCTTCTCCCCATCTAAAACAACCTGGACATCCCAGGTCACACCGCGAGAGTTTCGCAGATTAATTCAAGATCCTCAAGACTTATAAAACATGAACAAATTTTCTGGGGGGGTTTCTGCACAATTCAAGAAAAAAAATCTTGAATATGAAACAACTATATACATGCGATATATTCCAAACAAATTTGTACATTTCACCTAAAAATTCTGCTTACTTCGATATGATATTTCAAACTACAGATATTCTAAACAAATATGTGAAATCTAATTACAAAAATAACATGCAAGGACAAATGCTAAGAAAATATACTCATTCGATTTGATTGAGGATAAATATCTAATTTAAATTCATATCTAATTGAAATTGAGAAATGCCACTAGTTTTCAAGAAATTATGTTTTTTGTTTCAAAAATTTCAGCAGATTATTAATTATTTGGATGCAATAGTTCGACCCTCTCACACTCGAGTTTTAAGGAAATAATGCACGAAATACTTGTATAATTAAAACCTGTGTGAAGATTACCATGTATTAAGCACCGGGCAAGATGATCTCCTTCTTGAAAGTTGGAATAAGAGTCATTATCTGAGAGGATTTTTTCCTACTGTTTTTTTAATAAGTTGCGTCAAGTGGTTGGAAAGTAGAAGATAAGTCTCAAATAGTTTGAGAGGTGTAGGGTTCGAACCCTTGTCAACACCCTTTTAAAGGGTTAGTGATACCACTTGAGATACAAGCTCGTGGTATTATCGGAGATCGATTCGATTGAAGGATTCAAGGTGTTTCAAGCTTAGAAAATAAAGGGAAAATGAAAATAAAACAAATAAAATAGCTAACTATCCTAGGAATTGAAATGCAAGTGGGTAGGATGCCTCGTCGGATGCCTTAATATGTAAATGCAAGCAATTAATGAAAATAAGTAAGAAAATGCAAAGTTTCACCAAGTACAAGCATGCAAGCACAAGGTACAACTATGCATAAAATCCTAAATAATGAAAATTACCAAAAATTGAAAGCATGAATGGATAAAGCAATGAAAATAGACGGTAAAGTTTAAAACTTTATGAAAAATAACAAGTAATGAAGACTAGATCTAAGATTAAACCTAAAACTATGCATAAATTAAAAATCAAAATAAAGCATAGGAAAAACTTGAAATCAAGACGATCCATGAGCCGATCTATGATCTAGATGTGTCACTCATATAGATTCCATAGCCAATTCATATGTTTCATCATGAATTCAAGGTGCTAAGTCTAAAAGCATAACATGAAGAACAAGCATGGAAATGAAGAACAAAGCATGGAATTAAAGTATAAAACATGAAATTGAAAGGAAACTTACTTGAATTAAGAAATGAAACAAAGCTTGAATATAATTGTATCAAAAGTAACAATCCAAAGGAGTATTTGGATTCTTCTTAGGCTTACAAACCCAAGGCCAAGGATGAAAGTAAATCTAAATCTAGAAAAGAAATTATATCAAAGCTTGAAATTAAATCTAAAACCTAAGAAGAAGATTATCCAAGAGATTGAGAGAAATTTGATCCCAAACCCTAGTTTGGGTTTGGAGGGGAGTTATCTTTTTAACTGTCTCCACTTAAAGCTGCTTTTTACCGTTCTTAGACTCAAAATTTGGAATTGTTGTAAACACAAAAGTTTTAGACAATTATCTCAGATTTCCAATGGTATAAGGTGGAGGCAAATGACACAAGTGGTTTTGGAGTTATGTTTGTATTACGAAAATTGAGACATCCACCGAGCGAATATAATCCTTTTAGCCACCTACAAAACAAGAATTCAAGCTTAAAACCCCAAAAATAGTGCAAACACCTCACATAACGTACTCTTAAAGCCAAAAAGATAATAAACAAGAAAAAGACCTAAAACCTAATGAAGAACGACTCGATACTACTAGACACGACGCTAAACACTAACTAGAAATAATAAGAAAAACACAACAATTACATGCAAAACACCTACTAATTCAAATAACCATATGATGCAAAGACAACTCAAGAAACTATAAGTTGTATCGATCTGCTTTATTTTACTGGGGAAGGTGAGAGGGTTTTCTACCCAAATAATAAAAAGATTTGGCACAATCCTTATCTAAAGATTATCATCGATTTTCGTGTTTGATTGCATAAAAATTGCACGACACTTGGAGGTAGATACAGGGAATAATTACAATCAGAGGTAGATATGTATTTGCCTTCTCTACCTGAGATTGCATAAATATATATTTGACTTCTCTATTCGGGTTTCGAGAATCTGAATATTCTAAAATATCAATCAATATATTAAAATATATATAAATTTAAAAGTCAGGGGTAGATACAGTTTATAATTACAATCAGAGGCTTAATATTGGAAATAAATAAGAGGAATATAAATTGTGTGATCATCCAAAGGATGTACTTAAACAAAATCATTTTATACATCAGATTTGGTTGAAAACAAACACCAATTTGCTTTAAACTACAGGGACATACAGGGATTAATTAATTTTTAAATTATTTATTCCAAGGATAATTACCCGTAATAGTGAATATTGTATCTAAATCATTAGTACGTTTATTGCATAAAGTAATTTTTTTTTCATCTCCCATTTAGAAGTCTAAAATCGTATAGATTCTACTTAAAGAATATGTTGCTTAATATTGGAATATATAAATTGTGAATTCATAGAATAGATGTATTTATGGAAAATTAGACTTTAACTTTTTTGGATATAATTTTAGAAGTTAATATTCTAGTAGATGTTCAATGATATCTTATACTTTCATTGAGGTGTCAATTAAGCTTTTTAATAACTATTTACTGAGGAATATTTCCATTTACTAATATTGAGCTTCTTTTAATATATAATAACTGCATATATATGAGACTATTGAGTCGTGTTTTGCACCACCCGAAGCTTTGTTGAAATCTGATTTTGAGGTGGTAGATGAAATAGTCGAGAAGGTGCCCGATCACCCCATGCCGCGATTTTGGTTTGACATATTCGAGGTGATCGATTACTCGCGTTTTCGACCTCCGAAGCTAGTTGGAGTGTTCGGCATCTCGGAACATGCCTTTTTATGCCCGCCTTGGTGATTATCATCACCAAATCTTGCTCTTGGAGAATACCAAGGCGTGGCACGACCATCTCTATTTCTGGATCCAGGATGACAATGACCGTGGAATTCGTCAAGCTAAAGACGTTAAATAAAGCGCTTCTTGGGAGGCAACCCAAGTCTTTTAACTTTATTTGCTTTTGTGTGTTTTTGTTTCTTTTCGTTTCAGGTTCCCCTCGACTTTGAAGCCCGTTAGATGATCTTGGATGCTCAACTCATCATCACGAGCGCGATTTCAGGGACGTAGCTCTCCTTCTCTTATCTTTTACCATAATTAGCTTAATTTTTCATTTCATACAATGTGGACATTGTATGGTTTAAGTGTGGGGGGGTTTGTCCTTGGTTTGGTTAGTAATTTTTTGTATGCTTGCTTGTGGTTGATTTGAGTTATGTGTATTGTTATTGATTGGAACCTTGACGAAGAGACTTGGTTAGATGCTTTGGTTAGGATATTTAGATCTCCGTTCGAACAATAGTGTAATTGTGGGGAATGAAGTGTAAATAATCTATGAAGTGTCTTGTCTCTTGTTCTATTCATGTTTCGCTCTTAAGAGTTGAATACTCTCTACTAGCCCCGTTTTCCGATACCCTCTATAGGATTTTATGTAATTTTTCTTTTTATTTTGGAGACGTTAAAACTCCACGTGCGTTATTGAAGAATGTTATCAGTTGCACTTAGCAACATAAGATTGGAGTCAATGAACTCTCGTTTGTGATTTATGTAAATTATGTTCGTTTAGTACCTTATCTCTTTAGGTACTCAAAAAAAAAAATATATATATATTTAAAAAAAAGAAAAAAATATAAAAAAAATTAAAAAAAAAAGAGAAAAAGAAAAAGAAAAAGAAAGAATAAGTACAAGAAGAGAAAACCTTGTACAAGTTGAGTTCTTATTTTTATTTTTATTTTTTTCTAGATTGTTAAAGAGGTGTATAGATGACTGGGCTAGTCGGGTGACGATTTGACGGTTTGAGCAGGGATAGACTTTGGCCGAGGCATGGATGGGTGACGTACATGGAGGTCAACTTGTTACTTTTAGGTGTTCGTAAGCTAGTCTAAATCTCTTATCTCAATGTTATCGTGTCTTCCTTTTAGTTGAGTGTTTAGTCGATCTAATGCATTAACTTCTTGAATCATATGGATGCATTAGTAATTAAGTCATCGGGTAATTAGTTTTTCCTTGTCTACGTCTAGATTAGATTTTGCTTGAGGACAAGCAAAAATCTAAGTGTGGAGGAATTGATTTGTACATATTTGTATGTGATTTTCGTGTATTTTTGCATCGTGTGATGTGTCCTTTTACGTGTTTTAGGTTTATCTTTTTATCATTTTTCTTCCTTTTAATGTTTTTCGTCTCGTTTGGTGTTTAATGTGTTTTTACTTTATTTTATATGAAATAATCTAATTTTTTTTTATTTTGGTGTTGTAGCTCGAGAAGACGAAGATTAGATAAGCAATGTGTTGTGCTGACACTGGGTACCAGTCTGACACTGGGTTACCCAGTGTCCGAGTCATGCTGACATTAGCTGCCGCAGCCTGGCTCGCGTCGACTGACGCACCGTCGACGCAAAGGTTCTGAAGCGTCGATCCTAGGCCCGTCAGTCGACGCACTGTCGACTCTACGCCCGCGTCGACTGACGCACCGTCGACGCAAAGGTTCTGAAGAGTCGATCTTACGCCCGTCAGTCGACGCTCCGTCGACGCAAAGGTTCTGAAGCGTCGATCCTAGGTGCGTCGATCGATGCTCTGCCTGGTCGACGCGTGCACCTGGCCCACGTCGAATGACGCACCATCGACGCTCCGGCAGATTGAGCGGTTATTTTCGAAAAATCTATAAAAGCTGGTGGTTTTCGTTTTCAAGGGGCTGGGACGAGGGGGAAAGGTCCAGAACATTGTAGAGATCCCTCGGTTCATGCCACCTTACAATTCACGCAAGATTAGAGTTTTATAGTTCGTAGATTAGTCGTTTCTACGCCGTTCAACATTCAAGGCCGTTCTCGTCGCTGGAGATCGTTGGATTGCTGATGCTTTCTTAGATAATAAGTTTTCCTGAACTCTATTTAATTGCTTTCTGGATTTGGCTTAGTTACCTTAGTACGTTGGTTTTGTTATTTCATTTGGAAGAAAATGCTTGTACTTTGGTTTTGTTAATTTAGTATAAACCTTTTTATCATTTTTCCTAGATGTTATTTTATGTTATTTGCTTAGTATTTTAGTTGTTAGTTCTCGTTAGATTAGTTGTTTGTTTTATTATCGATTGTGATCATGCTTGCGTTGTTATTTTGAAGTTGATCATGATGATGCTTGTAGGCTAATTTTATCGTTCTAGAGCTTAGGGTCGTTTAGAAACATCGGGACTGACAACCCCGATCGTGGAGACAATTTTATGCACTAGAACCTCGCTTTTCTTTATCGTTTTAAAAGCTTTTAATTTAAGTGCTCGTAGATGTTAGAAAACCTCAAACTTTATTTAATCGTGTGTTTAGTTTAGTCTAGTTTAGTTTTTATTTTTCGTTTTTATGTACGTAAAATCGAACACCGAAATAGTTTCCGATTAGTCTTCCTTGTGATTCAACTCAAGTCAGCTTATCGCCTACAATAGCTTCGTTCTCTTGCGGACGAGCTTTTCATTATTTTTAAACGCGAAAAAGTTCGATTCAGTATATATTAATTATATATTTTTTATAAACATTAATTATGTTAAATATGTTTTTCTATTGGTTTTCATATATATTGTATAGTAATTATCGGTTTTAACGAAAATTACTCGGAAAATTAATTATATTAAATATGTTAAATATCGGTTTCATATCACATAATTATGGTATAGTAATTATCAATAAAGTAATTATCGGTTTCATATCATTAAAAGTAATTATCAGTTTCATAATTATGGTATAGTAATTATCGGTTTTCACAAAAAAATAATTATGTTAAATATGTTAAATTATTTGGTCAATAATGTATTCACACACACACACACACACACACACACACACACACACACACACACACACATATATATATATATATATATATATATATATATATACACGTATATTTCTCTATTATAATTAATACTTAAATTATATACAGACATAAATAAGGTAATACTTATGAGTGTAAATATATATTGGTTCAGATTTTTATGATCTGTATTGAAAACGTAAGATTATCTAAAATGATTTTTTTTCATTTACAAAAATACATCATGTGGGGAAATCACGTATAGATCATGTTCTCATTTATAAAATAGTTAAATTCAACATTATTAGTATAAATTATAGCATGTGTGGAAATCACGTATTTATTGATTATAGTATAATTAGCTTAACAAAATGGCTACTATTGAGGGAAACTAAATGCAAATAAAATAACTAACATAGAATGTCCAATTATAAATGGAAATGTGATAATCGGTGTATGAGTATTTGACTTTTTTGATTAATTAGTATATATTTATTATGAATGTTTTAGTTTAAGTATGTAAACTACAAATATGTGGAATAAATTATACATACACAATTTATCAAAATATGGAGTATATTATAGTATTGGATACATTATGGAATCTAAATGTAATAGTATATACTAATTATATATTTGGTACAAAAATTAATTATGTTAAATATGTTTTTTCTATTAATTTTCATATATATTGTATAGTAATTATCGGTTTTAACAAGAATTATTCCAAAAATTAATTGTGTTAAATATAGAATTAATATCACATAATTATGGTATATAAATTATCAATAAAAGTAATTATCGGTTTCATATCAATAAAAGTAATTATCATTAAAAGTAATTATTAGTTTCATAATTATGGTATAGTAATTATCGGCTTTCACAAAAACTAATTATGTTAAATATGTAAAATTATTTAGTAATGGTCATGATCAACATATTAGTCATGAAATTTTTTTTTGAATACAATTATCAAGTAAAACATAAAACTATTATAATAATGATGAACATGACCTTGAAAATATTAATTAATAAATTTTGAAATTGTAAATATACAAAATAAATATTTCATAATATAATTTAGGGAAAATTCCCAAATAGTCACATATCATAGAGTCAATATCCCTTAAAATCCTCCAAATCTTTTTATTCCCATAAAGTACAAAAGTATACCATATAATCCAAAAATGAATAATACATTGACTAATCTACCCCCAATATGTGAACAGTCAATTAAAACGTACACGATGGAAAGAAGAGAAGATGGAGTAATCTGCAAGACATAGAACACGAGTCACGCGTCCGAATTTTTTTTTCTATCTATACTTCTATGAGTTCTTCATCCGCAACGCATCTCATGAATATCGATTCCTTCGAGTATTACATAATACGTACCCTGATTATTCTTCTGAACGGATTGGACTTTAAGAATGGAAACAGACAGTAAGTTATTCTTCATTGACCTCCAACGTGATTTTTCTGAATTTCCAGGCAATTTTTATCTAGAGCGAACACGTATTTCCATGAATTTTTATAAATTCCCAGGAATTTTTCTGAATCTCAAGTTTCCATAATTTCCAGGCAGTTTGCTATTTCAATTTTTACAGGCAGTTTGCTATTTCAATTTTTCCAGGCAGTTTGCAATTTTAATGTTTTCCGCCAGTTTGCTATTTTAATGTTTCCGGTGGAGATTATGTATCTAGTTGTTTTCCTTCATACTATTGCACTTGTTAGCGATTGCCCTTTTTTTACACAACATAATTTAAAATTGTCTTTCGTAGGTTTGGCCGACTATGGAGGTATTATTGTTCTATGCAATTATTCCGGGGAGACGCTAGTAGTTGACGTAGAGACGGGATTCGCTTTCGATGCACTTGTTTCAAGAGTCCATGCAAATTGGAGCGAACTACGYAATACGAATATGAAAATGCATTATTCCATTTCGGAATATCCGATGTGTGTTCTTGGTAATGAGAATGATTTTAAAATGATGATTAACCTTTTAATTTTTGTTAATGATCCATTAAAGTTAGTTTTTAATCCAGCATCATGTTTCGTAATAGTTTAGACTTCAGAGCAGTTCAGTATCGGGTGTTGTTTCTAACGAACGCAACAACTGGCATGGTTATTAGTGTAGTTCAGTATAGTTTGTAATTCTTGTGAGAGTAGTTTGTATTTTTCTACAGTATAGTTTGCTTTATTGTTGCTGGGTAGTTTGTTATTGACATGTTTGAGGAGAAGGAATTTGTTAATGCAAACCATGCCAGAGCAGTTTGAATTTTTCGGTTCAAAGTGATAGTATGCGAGAGGAGTTCGTAATTAACCTCTGAAACTATGCTCAGTTTCAGAGTTATTTATATAGTAGTTTGTACTTTATTACAGCGTAGTTTGTGATTTCTTACTTGCATGTAGTTACAAGGTAGTTTGCTTTATTGTTGCAGGGTACTTTGTTATTAACATGTTCGAACAGAAAGCCTTCAGATTCAAACCATGCGAGAGAAGTTTGAATTTTTCGGTACAATATAATACCATGCGAGAGTAGTTCAGAATTACAACAGTAAACTATGCTCATTCTCAGATTTTTGTACAGAGGAGTTTGTATTATGTTACCAGGTAGTTTGTAATTTTTGATTAAAGAGGAGTAACAAGGTAGTTTGCTTTATTGTTGCAGGTAGTTTGTTATTA
Source organism: Phtheirospermum japonicum (assembly GCA_014905375.1). Taxonomy (NCBI): domain Eukaryota; kingdom Viridiplantae; phylum Streptophyta; class Magnoliopsida; order Lamiales; family Orobanchaceae; genus Phtheirospermum; species Phtheirospermum japonicum. The sequence continues at coordinate 38,787 of BMAC01001185.1, read as the reverse complement.
ACATGTTTGAACAGAGTGAATCCGAATTCAAATCATGCCAGAGCAGTTTGTATTTTGATATATATTCCTACCAATTCGAGAGTTTGTATTCAAACTATGCAAGAGAAGTTCGGAATTTTCATATTTGTTTACAGCTTGCATGTAGTTACAAGGTAGTTTGCTTTATTGTTGCCGGGTAGTTTGTTATTAACATGTTCGAATAGAAAGCCTTCAGATTCAAACCATGCGAGAGCAGTTTGTATTTTTCGGTACAATATGATTCCATGCGAGAGTAGTTCAAAATTACAACAGTAAACTATGCTCATTCTCAGATTTTTGTACAGAGGAGTTTGTATTTTGTTACCAGGTAGTTTGTAATTTTTGATTAAAGAGGAGTAACAAGGTAGTTTGATTTATTGTTGCAGGTAGTCTGTTATTAACATGTTTGAACAGAGTGAATCCGAATTCAAATCATGCCAGAGCAGTTTGTATTTTGATATACATTCCTCCCAATTCGAGAGTTTGTATTCAAACTATGCAAGAACAGTTCGGAATTTTCATATTTGTTTACAGCTTAGTTTGTATTTTTTTGCAGGGTAGTTCGTAATTAAAATGTATGCGCAGAATATATCTGACATGACATGTCGCACTCCAGAATTGTAGTTGGGAAGACAACATGCAGTTAATGCAGTTGCTAGTGGTAATTCAAATTCATTACATGCATCAAATAAAAATATATATTTCACCCAAAATATATCGTTAATAGAACCTCAAACACTAACATTTCAAACTAAAATCCAGCAAACAAGAAAACATATCACGTTTTCTTGTGAGCAGTACATCTCTCAAATTACTGTCTGTTTCGTCCAACCCACAAACAAACACACATTGACAACTTGATCAAGATTACATCAGACATCATCATTGTAACTTCAATAATAGTCGTTTTCAATCGACACAAAATAGACTAAACAGACCAAGCTGACAATGGTTCAAAAATTACGACAAACTTGGTGTGACTAATGCTTCAATTAGTTCAATCCTACGACAATCCGAAGAATCTATCCTACGTAAATAGATGCACTTGAACAACCGATAGAATGGCGTTCGCTTCATGACCTCGAAATGTTCGGCTGTTATTTTATCCTTGTATTCCGTGAATACGCCGACAATACTTGACATGCTGCATCTGAATTGCCTGAAATTAAATCAAGCACTACGTTAGTGGTTTGCATCTTTCATTTGATGGAATGACGAACAATGTGAGATTCACATCACAGACAACATACATAACATACGGTATAAAAATGTAAATTATTCATCAGTTTCTTACTCCTTCTTCTTTGTTGTCTTGCTCGGGATCGACATCTGCTTGGGTACCCTGATCCACATCGAAATAATGCAGTTTTCAATTACAGGAATGAGCTAACAAACTTCAAAAGTCCATGAAATAGAAGTCCTAAAAATTATCTTGTTGGTATAGGGTAACAAATCACAAACCAAAGGAAACTCAATTTTCATTTCAGGCTAACTTTTTTAACCAGACAATGCGAGCTACTAATGACGAAAAATGGATAAGTTAAAATACCAAACTAGAGAATGACATTCAAGATTTACCACACACAACTAGGAAACCAAACCATGACAAGGAAATGCATATACAACCGAATTTTTTCAATTTTTTTAGAACTCCAGATAATACACGGCTAATTCGGCTAAATTAGTTTTTTTCGACGGGCTTTACCTATAAAACACGCACATAATTTACTAATTTACTGCCTCATATCAATAAGTAAAAGGCTAGTTTTTGAAACCACATACAAGATAACAACACCTATAATTTCAAACTACATAAACAAAGTCACGTTTTTCTTTACGTCCATCCCAACTCTTCTGCTAATCTCTAACGATATAGATATCCAATCTTAAAAATTGCAATAAATTGCATAAAAGGAATTCGATGAACAACAAATCATGGAATTAGACAGCGTTCCCTTTCGTCAACCATCGTAAAAAGAACACATTCGGGTGTTGACGTGAAACCGAGTAAAAATAACATACTACTCTTTAAAATGCAGAATATAAAGCTCTTTACAATTCCAAACTACTCAAGCACTAAGTACTATGTATTTTTACAGTTTCACTGCTCTCATATCACACACTGTCACAAAACGACACAAATAAATCACTGAAAGAAAATTCCCTATGCAGCCTCTATCTACTTAGGATATATAACGATTTAACATACAATACCAAACTACATGCACTTAATTATAAAACTTTCGAACGCATATAATAGATACCAGTTTAAACAAAGCCATATTGTTTGACAATAAGCCATTGGAGACTGCCATAATAGGATGACAAATATCTAACCAGGTATTCTACCTCACAAACATTAAAATTTAGAAACGCCATTTTCCGTACAGTTTGAAATTATCAATTTTTCAAAATAAATTGAAGTTTGGGATTTATTCATAGTAGTTAGCAGATACCATACTGTTTCAGACTACAACACAAGTATAATGAAATCAAAAATGAGAATTTGAACAAATCGTTTGAAATTGTTAAATTTCACAGGAATTTACAAACTTCAGAAAAACCAAACTACAACTTGAATTTAGAGTAATCAGAATTTTCTTACTCCACGGAAGTCTCGCACTTTCGCCCAAAAAATATAAACTACTGGAACGAGATAGATAAAACACAAAAAATCAACTGCGTGCTTTCTTCTTTCTACTCCTCGCCATCCTCGCAGTACGGTATTTATAGCGGTCCGTGAACCCTAATTCTGGACTGGATTTTGCAGAAATTTTTCCACTCTCCGATTTTGGTGTTTTTCACAATTGGGGATTCGATTGCTGGGTGAAATCTCTATTCGATTAGTGGAATTGGAAACTAACCCGTTTGATTCGTTCGAATTTCATGAATCTTATACGCGTTTACAGCGATTACAATAGATTCTGATCTCTGAGGTGAATCGTGCCAAATCTGAAGGGCTTACTGATATGAGTACTAATTATTTTGGTCGTCCTCAAATCGCGTCCCGTAGTTTGAATCAGTTTGGATTTTGATTGAGTTTGGATTTATGCTTCGGCGGTGGATTTTGTGAGCGTGATTTTGGGGAAAAAATTGAACGATGGAAAAGGGGCAGAAGTCTGAAATTTAGGGCAGCCAAAAAGGAAACCAAAATTTGGAGAGGTGCGTCATGATAGGGTTAGTTTAGTATTTTTATTAGAATACTTAGATCAGTAGTATAGCTAGATGTTCAATGGATTTTACGAGAATATTTAGTTATGTTTAGGAGTAGTTGGGAATTTTCCCTATAATTTATCATGTGATAGTAATCGATTCTACAGAAAATCTTAAAAAATATGAGAACTAAACTTTGAGATTATGTCATCAGATCTAACAAAGAATCAGTTGAGATTTAGTAATAGAGGTTTCGATAGAAAAGGCGATGAAGTGGAATCTAAAAGGAACAAAAAAAAGCGATGAAAGACTGATCCAAATTATTGAATCAATTTGAATACCATTTACAAATCTGAATATTTAATCTATCGCAAAATTTGATAGACGTACGAATCTAAAACAAATCTTTTACAATATGATCGGATCGAGAAAATCCATATATATGGACTAAAATTGATCTTCAATATCAATACAATGAAGATGAAGATAAAAACCAAATATTAACAAAAAAGAAAAGACTTATAATGAAATGATTAATGGAAAGATGATAACTTTAAAAAAAATGGAATAAGAATGGTTGTTATAGTATTGAAGATGAATTCTCGGACGAATCTTGCGTTTTGCGCCTCATTAAAGAATCAGATCGATTGTGAATTTTCGGAGAATAGAATTTGTGTCGATGAATTTTTGAAGAAGAACAGAGGATGGAGGATTAAGAGAAGGGGAGGAAATATTGTACAAACTTTAGAATTTTAATGAAAATAAGAAATAGAAAAAAAAATAATATTTTATATATATGTAAAAAATCCAAGAAAGGTAGTAATTTTAATACAAACCACCACATGTTAACAACTCATCTTGCAGAGCTATCTGACACATATGTTAGGGTGTCAACAAACATTAACAAATAGGTGGATAGGTTCCAATTTTTTTTTTTGTTTATTGTATATAACACATATCTAATTATTTCCATAAATCTGGTTCAAAACACACACACACAC
>BMAC01001184.1:118574-164408 GCA_014905375.1 Phtheirospermum japonicum | reverse complement strand
TAGGAACAAGTTCGATGAGTTACATTACGTGCTGGATTATCTCACGGTTCTGCTAGACCAATCCACCGTAATAAAGTAACTTCATCAGGACCATACCTATGCAACTAGCATGGGATAAAAGATATGGAATGCCAATAAGTATAAAAGATATTATTACGAATAAAAACCGATTGTGTTACAAGAGAATGGTCAGACCACAGCCACAAGTTGGCTTGTTGGTCACCTTATTCTAACATAAACTGGGTACCATTATCTGATACTATCACCCTTTGGACACCAAACCGATTGACAATATTTTTCCAGATAAAGCCCATCACTACCTCCTCCGTGATTTTTTCCAGAGCTTCAGCCTCCACCCACTTGCTAAAGTAGTCGATGGCCACAATTAGAAACCTCTTCTGGCTGGAACCATCGGGAATGGACCGACCAAGTCAATCCCCATTTTGCAAAGGGGCAGGGAGAGCTCATTTTCATGAGCTCTTCCGTCGGCTGATGAGTCAAGGGGGGACATTTTTTGACATTTTTCACACTTTCTAACAAAGTCCTTAGCCTCCTTCCTCAGCGATGGCCAGAAGTAGCCAACTCTTAAAATTTTACTAGCTAAGGCCCTTGCCCCCATGTGGTTGCCACAGTAGCCTTCATGGATTTCTCGGAGGACATGAGTGCCTTCTTCCAAGCTCAAACATCGCAATAGAGGTCGTCCAAACCCCCGTCTAAACAATGTTCCCCTGATTAGACAGAATCGGGCAGACCTGGATCGTACTTTCGCTCCTTCTTTCTTATCCTTTGACAACTCTCCTTTCTCCAGATATAACTTAATAGGAGAACGTCAGTCCTCCTTCTCATATACTGAACATACCAGGTCTAAACCAAATTCATTATCCGCCATCAACAAGCTAATTTTTTGTTCCTGGCAATCCACAGCCGAGCTCGCTACTTTTGCTAAATAATCCGCTCTTCCATTTTCTTCTCTGGGGATTTGAAGGACCGTCAGAGCTTTCATATCCTTAGCGAGATCCCTGAACTGAGCTAAATATTTTTGCATCTGCTCCTCTCTAGTCTCAAATTCGCCACTTATCTGCTTACACACCAGCTGCGAATCTACCTTGGCACACACCTGTTCTTCTCCCAAATCTCTTGCCATCTGAACTCCTCTCAGCAGGGCTTCGTACTCGGCCGCATTATTGGACAAAACGTAGTTCAGGCGCACCGCGTACTCAGTTACCACACCTGTCAGGTCAATTAGAACTACCTACCCCATAGCCCTGATTTCCAACAGAGCCGTCCGTGAAGATTGTCCATTCTTGCTTGCCATCGGGAGAGCTGGTCATTTCCTGCATAAAATCAACCAGCGCCTGGGCCTTAATAGTTGTCCTGGCTTCAAATGTAATATCAAACTCGCTGAGCTCAACTATCCATTTAACCAGCCTCCATGACGCCTCCGGTTTATCCATTATGGCCTTCAATGGTAGACTGGTCCGCACAACTATGCTGTGTGAGAGGAAGTATGGGCGTAGCTTACGAGCTGTGCCAACCAAAGAAAGCATCGCCCGTTCTACCTTTACATATCTCATCTCTGCATCATGCAAGACCATGCTCCAATAGTAGACCAGCCTCTGTACCTTGCCTTCCTCTCTAAGCAAGACAGAGCTAACTGCCTGCTGCCCAACAGATAAGTACAGGATTAGAGGCTCTCCTTGGATAGGCTTTGTGAGCAAGGTCATGCTAGCCAGATATTCCTTCAGCATTCTAAATGCATCCTCACAATCGTTGCTCCACTGAAATTTGGCCTTCTTACGCAGGGCTTGAAAAAATGGCAAGCTCTTCTCAGCCGAGCGCGAGACGAATCGACTTAGGGCATTGATACGACCTGCCAAGAACTGAATTTGTTTGACATTCCTTGGCGCTTGCATATCCATTATAGCTCTGAACTTCTCAGGATTGGCCTCAATACCCTTTTCTGTGACCATGTAGCCAAGGAATTTTCCAGCTCTTACACCGAACATGCATTTTTTGGGGTTAAGTTTCATCCTGTATTTTCTTAGGGTATTAAAGATCTCCATCAGGTCATCCACATGCGAAGCCGCTCTCGTACTCTTCACCAGCATATCATCCACATAGACCTCCATATTTCATCCGAGTTGGTTTTTGAACATCTTGTCCACTAACCGCTGGTATGTGGCTCCCGCGTTTTTAAGTCCAAAAGGCATAACCACGTAACAATATGTCCCTTTTGGGGTTATAAAGACAATGCACTTCTGGTCTTCCTCGGCCAAATGAATTTGGTGATAGCCTTGCGAGGCGTCCATCATACTCAGGAGCTCACACCCTGACATGGGATCGACCAGCTAGTCTATCCGTGGCAATGGATAATGGTCTTTGGGACAAGCCTTGTTGAGATCAAGAAATTCAATGCACATGCGCCAGTCGTCTAGGGTCTTAGGGACCAGCACGGCATTGGAGAACCACTCAGGAAATTGTATTTCCTGAATATGCTTGGCTATCAACAATTTCTCCACCTCAGCCTCTATAATGGCCTCCTTCTCTGGCCCAAAATTATGCTTCTTCTGCTTGACCGGTTTCATCACAGGGCTGATGTTGAGGTTGTGTTCAATCACCTCTGGATCAATCCCCACCAGGTCTTGGGGATACCAGGCGAACACATCTGCACTCTCCCGCAACAAAGCCACTAAGTCTACCAGGATTTCTGGGTTGAGTGTTGTCCCTACACGGAGGACTCGGCTCTTATCCCCCGGGATTACCTCTACCATCATTAATCCTTCTTCTCTCTTAGCCAGGCCTGGCTTAGCTTGCTCCATTTGAGCCCTCTTGCTCTATCGCTCCTCCTCATTATGTCTGAGGCACTCAACATACGTCTGCCTAGACGCATACTGATCACCTCTGACTTCACCCATTCCATCCTCCGCCGGAAAATTCATCTTCATATGATATACAGAAATCACGGCCTGAAACTGGCTCAGAGATGGTCGTCCTAGCATGACGTTGTATGAAGATGGCGCATCAACTACCAGAAATCGCACTATTCTGGTAACTCTATATGGCTCTTCACCTAGCGTTACCAGGATTCTAACCGCTCCCAAAGGTTTCAGAGCTCCCCCTGCAAACCCTACTAAGGAGGTAGTCACCTCTTCTAATTCTACCTCCAATTTTATCTGCTGAAAGCAATCATAAAACAGGATATCGACAGATCTTCCTGTATCCACAAACACCAGCTTCACGTTGTAATTGGCAATAGTAGCCGTTATAACCAGGGCGTCCATATGGGGGGTCAAAATACCATCACCATCCTCCGAACCAAAGCAAATATTCGGGGTGGAAGCCATTTGCCCTACCTCTCGTGATTTATGGACCAGATCTCTTGCAGCTCGAACATAACTATGCTGTGTCCGCTTGGAGTGCTCGTCCCACTCGCCACCAGTAATCATTTGGATCTCACCTCGAATAACCTGGTCCTGGTCATTCCGCCTTCCATGATTACGCCCTCTATCCTGATCCCTTTTGTTTTGTTGGGGTTGGTCATGACTGCTATGTCCAAATCTGGTCTCCTCTCTTCGCATTCGCACATATTCCTTCAGGTGTCCTGCTTGCACCATTCTTTCGAGATCATCCTTCAGATGAGTGCATTGATATGTGTCATGCCCATACTCGTTATGGAAACGATAGAACCGGTTAGATCTTTCCTTCTTACGCTTCTGTGAGTAAGTCTTAGGCCATTTCAGGTCTGGATGCCTCTCTATTGCTTGCAGGATATCCCCCTGTGGAGTCGCCAGGGGCGTGTATCTGTCAAAGCGAGGTCTTCCCTCAGATAGGTCTGGCCTGGACTTTTTTACTTGTGCCCTCTCCTCTCTATCATATCTCTCCCTTTTCTTCTCTCCTTCGTCCTTGATCTTCAGGGCTTCCTCCAAGTGGATATATTTTTCTGCTCTCTCCAAGAGCTCTCCAAACTTCAGAGCTGGCTTCACCACCAGCGATTGAAGAAACTCTCCTCTCCTGATGCCTTGTGCAAGTGCATTCACCAAGAGCTCCTCTGACGCAGAAGGCACCTCGAGCTTTGAAATAGTAAATCGATTAGTATAAGCACGAAAGCTTTCTCCCTCTTTCTGCTTCAGGCTGAACAGCTCAAGCGGCATCTTCTGATACTTTCAGCAGCTAGTGAATTGATGCAAGAAGGCTGAGTTGAACTCGTCGAAATTGCTGATGGAATGCGGCGGCAACATGACTGCATCAGAGAACTTATGTACTGCTACTGCGATCTCAAAATGAATGAGATGATCCCACGGGTCAGTAGTCCCACTATACTCAAAACCTAGCGATCTGTAGGAAGCCGGTACATCATCGCGCATGACCTCCTCAGTAAACGGTGTGCCTCTCCATGTGGGCACCATGCTGGTGATCGCCATCTTCCTTTTGAACTCTCTCACCTCCTTCTGCAAGCTCTGCATCTGCTCAGCCAGACCTGGATTGACCTGGCTTGACGTTTCGCTATTGGAAGTGGAGAAGTGCTCTTCCCTATCTTGAAGGGGAGTTCGATCAGTGCGTTGATGGCGCAACGACTCCGTTTCCGCCAACGGGACCATCCGCTCTGGTCTCGCACCGGACGGAGGCATTGAGATCTCTGAAAATTTCTTCTCCACAGCCGCTTCCACAGCTTTGCCAATGAGCTCAGACAGCTGTCTGAGAAGGGTGCCGTTTAACAACCCACCAGCAGCAGGAGTAGGTCCGCTGGAAGAGGGCGGCACGGTGCCTGATCCCTTAGCCGCTGACGGTTCTGTCCCCTCCGGACTTGCTGTTGTTGGCTCTTCCGACCGCGACATACCCCACGGAACAGCGGAGCTAGGAGTTCCACTGAGCTCTCCTACCAAATTCCGTCGTAACCCATCGGAAGCCATTAAAAAACCTCACGTCTTAGCCCAGATTTCCCACAGACGGCTCCAATTGTTTCACCCAAAAATATTACCACGTCCAAAATAACACCTGAAACCTGGATTTCTTCCTGACCTGCACAACACAACACATTAGAAAGGACCAACGGTGCTTTTTCGGTGGAAACCTCTCCGATGCTTAAGTCAGAAAGCGTATGAGGTGTTTTCCAGGAAAGAAAGAAGGAATGCACAAAGATGACATACCTCTCTCAGCCTTGGGGCTGAGATATTTATAGTTTTGCCAGTGGGGACCCTAGCCGGGATCTCAGGAGCACAGGCCACGAATCAGGGGCCGTTTGTGTAACCAATTCTGACAAGTGGTCCCACTTGTCTCCTCCCAGGATTTTAAGGAATCAGGTCTTCCTTAGTCCTGCTTTTCCCTTACATTTATCTCCTAGCCCAGGAAGTGTGCCCTGGTTTAGCCCTGTTCTCTGAGGGTATCCCATTTGGCCCTTCAGGAGAGGTCTGGAGACCAGCCCTGTCTTAGACTGGCCTTCTGGCGATTGTTCCACAAGGGACTCAGCTCAAATCAAGCTTATCCTGACCTCTTCAAGAAGTAAATTTCATACCTTTATCCAGGAGTGAACTAGCTAGAAAGCTACCAATTACCACAATCCAGCTCTGGCTATGCTCCCCAGTTTTTCTCTCGGTAATGCTGAATCAGATCTACCCTAATCCAGGTCTGATTGTTTACGCCACATCACCAAGAAATATCATTTCCCTCCCCCGTTTGTTGATCAATGGTTGAATAAGCTAGTAGACCAATATTCCTATCGTTTCTTGGACGAGTTTGATCATTTCAAAACTACCATTCCACCCAAAGACCTAGCCGAGATGAGTTTCATTTTCCCATTTGGAACGTTTGCTTTTTGGCGAATACTATTTGAGATATGCAATGCGCCGAGAACGTTCCAAAGAGTGGACCCTCCCGATTTATGTGAACAAACATATTTGATTTATATGTTCCTTCGTATGAGTTTGGTTCAGCTCCTTTTGATTGTTTTAGTTTATGATTTAATGGTTTTTGATATAAACATGTTTGAATTACATGTTCTGAGCAACCTATATTGCATTTTTGGTTCCACTCATTGAGGTTTAGATTGAAGGTCGTGATTTATTTACTTAAATTTCTGGGATTTGATTTACAGCTTTAAATCGCAGATTGTTGGATGAGTTGTTGTAACAGGTTAATATATGATAAGCATAAAGGAAAGAATTGTTCGTACATAAACTGCGCGAAATATTCATGAGTTTGGAATTACAGAGTCAATCAAATAGTGCTTGGCCCAGATGCAGGTACAAAATCTTCTAGAGGTGCATCCAGCTCGGCAACCAACTTGGCGGATAGGACAGCTCGGGCTTGGCATGATAGCCACCACTGGGCGTCTTTGAGTTGCTTCATATCGCCCTTCCAGAAGGAGAAAGGTGGAAGGCTGTCGATGATGGATCTCACGTCGGGATTATATGTGACGTTCATGGAGGCGAGCTGGTCCTTGATTATCCTTGCAGCTTTGTAGACCCATTCCCTGTTGCCTACGGCCATCTTGCCAAAGTACAGAGATGATGTTTTGTAGGCCTTTAGCAACTCCTCCCGGTATGCATACACAAACTTATGGCCTACCTCGCTCGTTAGGAAGGTCCGTTGACCTTCTGTAATGCTTTGCTGGTGTGCAACGCGGTCGACCTCGCGCACCTGCTCCTCTAGCTTCTGGATTCTATCCTTGGATTCGTTGGCTCCTCTGGTCGCCTCATCTTTCACGCTCTCCACCTGGCTCTTTAGGAGGTTTATCTCCTCTTCATGAGCTATCAGTTCTTGACGAGCTTTATCCAGGTCACCCTGTGTCAGTGACAGCTGCTGTGTTTGTTGTTCGGCCTGGAGCGTCAGCTCGTCGCAGGTTTTCTGGAGGTCGCTCTCGGAGGATCGATCCAAAAACTGAGTGGACAGTGTGGAGTACAAGGTGTCCAGCTGCAAAAACAAAAAAGAAAAGAGAAGATAAAAATGGATTAGCGAGGGGATGGTGGGATATTTTTTTAGTGACAGCCAAGTTTTTGAAGGTTGGGTTACCTGAGTGAGGGTGCGTTCTTGCAGAAGTGCTTTTTTCTTGGCAGCATCCTCACAGTTGGCCAGTTATTTTTCCAAGCTTGAAGAGATGCATGTGGTGTCATCATAAGGTTTGCGGAGGCGTCGACGCTTTGGTGCCTGTTTAGGAGAAGTACGAGCGGTTCTCTTCCCTTTTGAAAGGATCGTTGTAAGTGGTAGGCGTTCTTCAGCGTCAGCGACCTCGTCACGGTTGTCAGTCGCGACCTCCACCACCTCGTCTACATTAACTATAGGAGGTCGTAGCGCCGACTTGGTTACGGGGCTCGGGTCGGTGATCACAGTTGCTCCTTCCGAGCTTGATGATACGCATGTGCTGATGAATGCGTCTGCAATAATGGAGCACTTGGTTAAAACTTATTTCTGATTATTATAAACGATGAGAGGTATTATAACTCAGAAGACCTACCGAACTATGATCGGGTCAATGCTAAATCTGGATCGATGGGGCGAGAGTCGATGCCCACAAAGGAGAAAATTTAGGACCATCTGATGAGTCGCACCACGTCAAATGGGCTTACTCCATTCTGTGAGCTGGTCAAAGTGTTTTTTTGTACAAGATGGGAAAGTGTTTTGGACTGGGAGGATCAGATTGTTTTGAAGTATGGAAGTGGAGCTTGATATCAAAGGGACAGTCCTCAGTGTTGTGAATGAAAAAGAAATTTCTTCGCCATTCGGGCACTTTAGACAAGGGATTTACTAAGAAACGATATTTTTTGAACGGGCGGATATGTAAAATGAGATTTTTTGGTATTTTATTTGAAAACAAAAATGGAAAAATCCTGGGTCAGGCAAGTGATTTGCAACTTTTTGTACATATTTTTGCTATCGTTTTTTGTATCACGTTGCGTGTGTTTTGCTTGCTTTTAGGTGTTTTAGGAGTCGAGTTGGCCGTTTTTTGTTATTTCTAGGTTTTCTTAGTTTTTGTACATTTTATTATTAGTTTTCGTAGTTTTTCACTTTTTCATTTTTCTATTGGCCGTAGGACGTCCAAGCGGGGCCCGCGCTCATTTGGGATCATTTTCACTCGACTTGGGAATGGACGGACAAAGCAAGGGAGCGCAACGGACGAGTCTCAATAAACCGGAGGACGTGAAAAGAACGAGAAATCGAGACGGTTGCAGAAATTCAGTCGACCGACTAGAAGTGCAGTCGATCGACTGCAATTCTAGTCAATCGATTGAACTCCCAGGATCGACTGCATTCCAGGGAGTTTTGGCGTTTTGGACGACGCAGTCGATCGACTGCTGTCGATCGACTGGAGTCCTCTCAAGATCGACTGGATTCCAGAGTTTCAGGCCGTTTTGACATCGCAGTCGATCGACTGCCAGTCGATCGACTCCTTTTGCAGTCGATCGACTTAAAAGCAGAATTTTTTGGAGAATAAGTAATCAGACGTCTTTTCAAGAGAAGGCAACTTGCAGAAGGCCCTTTCTTCACCTACGGAGAGTTCCTTCAAACCAAAAAAAAAAAAAAACATTCCTTTTCATATTTGCTCAATTTTAATTCCCATAAATTCTAGTAATTAGTAATAGATTAGTTAAGTTTTAGATCTTAGTTAGTTAGTTATTCAAGCTTTAATTTAGATTTCTTTTGTGAAGAATCCTTCAAGCTTTCAAGCTTTTCTCTTCAAGCTTTTGTGTAGTCCTTGGTTTGGTAAACTCTTTCCATTAATATAGTTTTATTTCATGTTATTTCTCTTGATCTTGTGTTGAAGTTTGATCATAGTTTAGTTGCTATTTTGATTATCAAAACCTTAATTTTTCATTTGATAACTTTCCAGCTTTTGAACTTATGCTTTTAAGTTGTTTAGTTCTTAGATCAATTTTTAAGTTTGTAGAAGTTTATAAGATCTTCCTTTTTAAATCTTTGATTTTTGCTAAATTAATAATGTTGACTTTTTCAAATAAGCTTGACTTTAATTTTCCCTCCATTTTCCTTAATTTAAAATTATAAGTTTTATTAGTTAACTAGTTTAGATTAATCTTTTTTAAATAAGCTTTAATTGCCTTTTCATTTTCAATATTTTTAAATCTTGTATTTCAATATAAATCTTAGTCATAAAACTCAAAACCGAACAATGACTACTGCTTTCTTAGTTTAAATTAGTTTAATTCCAACCAACGATAAGAGAAAATAAGAAACCGATAAGCCGATAACATCCATCCTCGAGAGACACGACTCGGGAAGAACTCGCCGCCCTACAACCGGCTCCGTACTCTTGCGTAGACGGATTCCGAAACTAGAGCGTTGAGAATTCGTCGATCAGCAAGGTGTTATAATATTCTTATAAGATAATATATCCTGCCATAAATTTTATAGAATTGGGAGTCATTTGCAGCAGGGGGACTTTGAACATATTGGTTGTGTTGATATAGAATCTGTGAGGTGGAAATTTGAATCCCAACCTAAGAATCTCGTCAAAAAATGTAATATGATTAGGGGGAGGTTTCATGGGGTCTGATTGGAGAGTGTTGGGCAGTACCATTTTGGCGGTCTCGGGAGATTGAGTGCTTTTTTGAAAAGTTCGAGTTTTTCCAGATCAGGTAATATCCAGTAATTGTGTTTAATTACCCTAGTTTCTTGGGGTAAGGGAAGTAGGTCGGCGACATCTGAGGAAGGTACTACAGTCACTGGATTTTCTAGGAAATGTTCGTAGTGTGTGGACGGATTGTTGGGTTTAGACAGGGGAATGCCCTCTGGTATATTTTCGAGGGTTGAAGGGGCTGGAGAAAGGTCCTCGAGTATGTTTTTTAATAAGGTTTGGGCCTCCGCATAAGTCCTAGTTTGGGCCTCGAGTTCGGTCCAACTGATGTCACCCTATGGATCGTCGTATAGGCCCGGCTCTGTTGAAAGATTTTATCTTTGTTTTCTTTTTAAAATGTAAGGGTTTTCGATGGGATCACAGTCGGGAGAAAGGTCTGGGTTTTGAGAATTAGGGTTGGAAGATGCTGGATTCGCCATTAATCAGAAAGAAAAAGAAGAAAGAAGCAGGAAATACAATAATATTTATCAGATGCAGTAAATATATAGTTAAATTGGAATTAACTGATGATATGGAAAGATTCAGGGGACTTACCCATTTTCGTTGTTGTTAATGTCGGATATGGACGATTGGGGTGATGTTAACTTCTAGAATCTGGAGAAAGCACGAGCTTTTTTATAGAGTAGAAATGACAATTTTTACTTATATTTTTGGTAAAAGTGACGAATGGGTGGAAATGAAGGGGTTTTGTGTGTTTTGGGCGGCGTGAAAAGTTGAAGGGGCATAAAGGTGTCTCTTGAAAGGCAGGAAAGTTGGTAGGGTTTTTTAGGAATATTTTGGGCCTTTCATTTCTGGTCCAGTGCGTTTAATATATTACGAGAAAACGGGGAGATGACACGTGTCCGACATGCTGTCAGGATGCATTTAATGAATCTTTAAAGAGACGTGATGGATAAGGGGAAAGTCGTGTCTTAACTTTTTGAACACTCATGATGGTGTTTTCTTGGAATGTTGTGCCAGATTATGATTACAGGTCGCAGATGGACGGTTTTATGGTTTCAGGTCGACGGGTGTATTAGGTCGGCGAATATGAAATATGGGGAATGATAAGCGACCTCTTCCTCTGGGAGGAGCATTCTTCCTAGGGGATGAGCGAGATGACTTTTCAGAGGTCTCGATTTTTGTAGTGAGCTTTTGTTGGGTGACCATTGCTATAGCGAGCTGGGTTATCCTGAATGATGGTATGGTGTTTCGGTAAGCTGACAGGGTAATTTATCTATGATTTATACTTATGTTTTTTTGTGGTTTCTAGTTGTTGCATTCTTTAATCTTTTTACATATTCTACCTAATTTCGTACCTCAATCAGCCAGAATATGGGGGACTAGCTGATACGACACTAAATATTCATGTAAGCTATATGCTGTTATTTATGGTAAGCGACCTTATTTCTCGGAAGGAGCATTCCTTCTAAGGGGTGAGTGAGCTGGTTTTTAAGAGTAACGACCTGAAGTATGAGGGTGAGATCTCATATAGGGTAGCGACTTCTTATGGTTTTATTAGCTCGGCGTTATCTGGTAGCTCGGTAATGGGCTTTGTAAATATTAGGCCCGAATGGGATAATATGAATGGTATTGTGTGGTCCCGAAAAATTATATTAAAGAATCACAGGCCCAATCCTATTCTGGTAATTTAAGCGAGAGATTCATTACTTATGAGAACTTAGCATACAGAAAAAATCTTAAATCTAAGTCGGTCATGGTATTTATGGAATTGTGGTGGGAGAAGGTAACCCTGCCTTGGGGAGCACTTCTCTTATCTATATAAAGGGGTGCACGTCTCTCTTTTATTCTAAGTTATTTTATCACGGTTTGAGCTCTCTAAATATATCTCTCGCACTTTCTGACTTAAGCATCGGAGGACTTCGTCGGGGCCGTCCACTGCCTTGGCTGAGAGTGTTGTTTTGCAGGATCGGTTAGGTCGTCGGGAGGTTTTTTGAATATCAACCAGGTCGTTGTGACGCTATTCCATTATTATTCAGGTCACTGATCTCGAACTTGATGTTAGTTCTCCCTATTCTTGATAACCAATCTTTTTGGTTTTATCAATAGTTAAACTCTTATCTTCTTCCTTTTTTGGCCATACAGCATCCATTGAAGAATATAATAAGACTTGCATCATTAGCATATAATTCAAGACTCGAGACATCTTTTACTTTCGAGTTTTTACAATCTTCTTTGCTTTTTTTTTTTTTTTGGATTTTTTTTCTCTTTCGGCAGATAACATAACAGAGTAATATATTCAAAGTTAAACTGACTGGTGACAAATTGAGTTTGCATAATATAAAAAACCAGTATATTCAAACTTGGTGGATAGTATCCTAAAATCTTGTAAAGATAGAAGTATGAAAAATAAATCAAGGAGCTTGTGGGTTATGCGTTGTAGGGTTTTTTTTTTGTTTGTTTGTTTGTGTGTGTACTTACAAAGGTTTTTTTCCAAAATTCTTCATGGATACAACTCTTCTATTCAGAACACGCCAGTCCCGCCGTATATTATTTTTTTTTTAATTCATTGTTTATTGGATACTTGGAGGTTACTTATGAAACCGCACCCACAAAGCCGTATATATTTGTGTAATAAATAGGATTGTATTGAAAATTATTTTATGTATGATGAATATGCATGCTTCGAGTGATGAATATGTGTTTTATGTGATGAATGTGGATGTTATGTGTGATAAATATTGATATTTTGTATTGAATTTTTATTGAAACAAGTGAAAACCGTGTTGTTTATGTATGTTATGTGTGATAAATACGTATAATCTGTGGATGAATGTGGATGTTTTATGTGATATATATATAACTTATGATAAAATAAGATTGTCACCTTCCTACGGCTTATCAATGTTATGTTCAGAGTTCCAAATTCAACGATGGCAATTAAACACAAGGGTTATGCTCATTGCAAGACTTAACCCAACACCTTACGACACGAGTTGACGATAGACATGCACCACCTGTGTCCACATTCCCGAAGGCCCCTCTCTTTGAAGAGGGTTCGCGGCATGTCAAGCTCGGGTAAGGCTCTTTGCTTTACATCGTATTAAACCACGTGCTCCACTGCTTGTGTGGGCCCCCGTCAATTCCTTTAAGTTTCATCCTTACGAGTGTACTCCCCGGGCGAGATACTTAACGCGATAGCTACAACACTACTAGAATTTTAAATCGAAACATAGCATTTGAGGTTGCATTAATTAAGGATACACGACAAAAGAAAATTTTCTATTTCCAAACTTCACCCCCAACAAGTGTAGGTTTTTTTCAGAAAAAACTCCCGATTCGCGTGTCTTTTTGGTAAGATCGGTAGAAATGAAAAAAAAAAAAAAAAGAATCTAATCGCACCATCTCTGTAACAGGTAAATGTCTCCTTTTCTCCCAAAGCAGGCTTTACACAATCGATCAGATTAGATAGATATCCATTTAACACGGCATAGGTCATCGAAAGGATCTCAAAGACCCACTAAAGTACGAAAGCCAAAATCTTTCATAAAATGGATTCATATTCGAAGAGTGCATAACAACATGGATAAGCTCACACTAACCCATCAATTTGGGATCCAATTCGATATTTTCATTGGGAGGTATCGGGAATGAATTGGAATTGAATAATATCTATTCGTACAGAAGAAAAGGTTTCTTATTGATTCTGTGCCTATGGGATTGAGGAAGAGGAAAAACCAAAGATTTCACATAGTAATTTTGATCGAAAAATGAATCTAATTGCTTTCGTACGCTTCGTTCAGTGGTCAAATTTTATAGGATCAAACCTATGGGAATTAAGGAATGATATAAAAAAAGAAAGGAAAAAATAAATTTATATTAAATAAAATGAAGTAGAAGCACCGAGATTCCAAATGAACAAATTCAAACTTGAAAAGGACCTTTCCGATTTTCGAAGAATGAGGGGCAAGGGGATTGATCGAGAAAGATATCGTGTTCTTATTATAGCTCGTGGTTGAATCTGTATATGTTTGGTTAAGAGAATAATATTCTCCTTTGAGAATAATCAAAAATGGAAACTTTTCAATTATAACATGAAATCATGAATAGATTGGTCCCAGTTACTCTTCGGGACAGAGTAGAAGAGGGGAGGGGATTCTCGAGCTTTGAAAGAGATCCAATGAATTCAAGAGTATTGAACGAGGATCTGTATGAGGTGAACTCATGTACGGTTCTGTAGAGTGGCAGTAAGGATGACTTATCTATCAAATTTTCCACTATCACCCCCAAAGAACAAAACTTTGCCTTACGTAAAGTTGACAGAGTACGATTAACCTCTGGATTTGAAATTACTACTTATATACCCAGTATTGGCCATAATTTACAAGAACATTCTTCAGTCTTAGTAAGAGGGGGAAGGGTTAAAGATTTACCCAGTATAAGATATCACATTAGGAATCCTAGATGTTGTCCTCCGGATATTCAAGTTGAAGCAATTGGATATCCAACCCGGGCATATATGACTGATCAATAGAAATACTCCACCTTTGTCAAATATCACATACATCATTCTAGATAGATATCATATTCAAGAAATAGGATTCACTTTCAAGATGCCTTGGTGGTGAAATGGTAGATATACACAAGACACAAAACCTCGTGTTAAAGAGCATGTATTTTGGAGTCCCTTCAAGGTATAATATTGAGAATTATCATTGGATGAGTAATTCAATAATAGATCTTGGACCGAATTCGTATTGATATACTAATTTGATATATGATATTCTCTCTATATGATGAATAGGGAGTTTGCTTTAAAACCGTCTGCCCTGCACCCACTTTCTCAACTTGAGTCTTAAGTTCAGCGACTTTCATCGTTGACGAACACCTGAGCTAATAAAGTATGATAATATTTATCACTCACAACATACATATACAACACATAGTGAGAATCGAGTGCATTGTGCACCCGTGTGCATGGCATACATCCTCAATTACAAAAGTATCTTTCACAATTTATACATAATATATATATATATATATATATATATATATATATATATATATATATATATATATATATATATATATATATATATATATATATATATATATATATATAGGATTGGGTTCAAATGAGAACCCCGTCATTATATGTGAACCTAAGGGACTAATCCTGACCTTAGATCTAATATTGCAAAGTGCAATTATATGTCCAGGTTCATTGTGCTTTTTACACAGTACTGTAGTGCTAAAATCAGTCCAGTTTTTTTAATTTAATTATATATATATATATTTTTTAGGTTTTAAAACATGCAATATGTATCTTAAATTGTAGATCTTGAGAATGTGATTAATTTGATATATATTTCATTCAAAACGAATAAAATTTGAAAAAGTTATGGTTTGTTGAAGATTTGAGTTTCATTTCAAATTTTTTGAATTTGCAGTTTATAGACGAAATTTGCGATGCTTTTTGTATACAATTGTAGTGTTTTTTTTTCTTAATCTATGTGCTTTCCAAAGAACAATGTAGTGCTCTTTGTAAACGTTGATATATGTCCAAAATACCATTTTTAATTAATTAATACATTTTTCTACATTAATACCATGCTGACATGTCATGATCTCAACCATCAATATTATTCAATCTAATGGTCAAAATGAGTCCCTAGGTTCACATATAATGACGGGTTCTCATTTGAACCCAACCCTATATATATATATATATATATATATATATATATATATATATATATATATATGTGTGTGTGTGTGTGTGTGTGTGTGTGTGTGTGTGTGTGTGTGTGTGTGTTCTACGTGGGAAAATATGGGGCCGGATATTAGAAACCTAAAAATTGATGAGTTCATGTCAATGTTTGGATAAAAATATACATGTTTGAAAAGATAAAAATAACATTATCTAAAATTGATTTAAACACTAAGAAAAACAATCCTCTTCCTCCCAAAACTCTTCAAGACCCATTAAAAACCCAACTCAAAATAAAACTCAATAATAGAGGATGATAATATAAAAAGATGAATGATGCAAGTTTTCTCTATAGTTTTCAATGTTGCAATAATCACATTGCTATTTTTGTGCCTTTTTTCATCACTTTTTGTCAAAAAATTGTTCATTAGGGTTCATTATTGGGATTGTATTCGAACTGATAATGATGAATATAAACAAGTTGTTGGAAAAAATTCGAACACATCATAATCTTTACAAAAACTTTAAAAAATAAATTCTTAATTTTTCTCTTTTTTTTTTCTTCTCATTTTTTTTCCTTTATTTTATTTTATAAAAAAAATTTTGTTTATATTACATATTAGATAGGGGTAAAATAGGGAATTTATGGATTGATTTAATAAAATTTTAATATTTTTAAAATATTATTTGAGTATTCTCATTCATGGGTTCAATGAGTTCAATCTATCAATTTTTGTTGAAAGGGCAAGACTCTTGTGAGGCCAGACTAACGGATCATTCGTTAGGCCAAAATTTCATACCGCTACATTATAATGTAAAAACCAATACATTGTAGTAAAAAGCCAATACATCATAATACTAATACAAAACCAATACATCATAACACGGGTCATATATTTATGAAAAACCAATACTTTTGAATACAAAAATCAATATATCATAGTTCAAAAACCAATACATTAGAGTATCGGGTCAAATAATTTAACGGGTCATGACCCGTCAATCTGGTCTAACGCAAGTCTTTGCCTTGTTGAAAATATCCGGTCCCCAAAAATAAATGCATAATAAAGACTGACGAAATATAGTTGCTCCGTTTTCAATAATGAAATAATTTCTGTAACATAACCAGAGCTCATGTCAGAATTGAATAATGTCTGTAATATGTGAAACTCTATCCACTAAAAATATGTCTGTCAAAGGCAACAAGATGAACTGATTGTTTTCGGTTTCTGATTCTGTCACGAGTGTATGACCAAATTACGCATGTTTTCAATTTGTTTGCTTAAACACATTATTACGCGAAGGAGAATAGATAGAACAAAATTAAACTCGCTGCAGAGAAGAAACGCACAGTTTTAAAAGAGAAAAAAAATAAAAAATTCACGCTTTACAAACTGCAAGAATCGGACAGTCGACGACTCCATTCCTGCTTTCATGGATCCACTACACAAAGTTTTACAACGAACAAGGCACACCAAGAAAAATATAAACAATAATCAGTGGTTTTGATTCGAGAGACGTATCCCGGTTCTTAGGATATGGTATCTTTTATTAGGATGCATACACGAGAAAAGCGAATGCTTCTGTTTCTTCTGTTTTGTCCCGAATATAAACGATCTCAGTGGGACCCGAGGCCGGTCCACGTTATCCGCTTGTTCAGCCGATATGTCAAACTCCTCGTTCAACTTTGTCAACGTCTTATCGATCTGAAGCTGAAGCGTGCGCACGAGGTCCAAACCCATCCTTAATTCCTCTCGTACTTTATTGTTTTCTTGTTTCATGTTGAGAACCTCGCCTTGGAACTTGGCGGCCTGATGGCTGCTGAATCTAATTTCGTCCTCCTCGACGCCTTCTCTAAGAGCTTTCGTGATTTCCTCTTGAATGCCGCACAGTGATGCAAACCTGCCTTTGAGTTCGTCTTTAAGGGATGCGCTTTGCTCCAACCAGACGCTTAGCTCTCTTTGTATCTCTCTCAAGTGCTTGTAAAAGGGCCGGGCGTCCGACTTCGTCTGCGTCGTGAAGCTGCCGTCGGGCTTTCTCTTTTCCCAGAGTTTCGATATTTCGTCTTGTAAATCCTGCACTTCGGTCTTGAATTTCTGGATCTGGTGAAACTCGGTGCTGAATCTCATCCAGAAATCGAGGTTCTCGTCCAGTATCGCATCGATATCCATGCGGAGCTTTTCGTCGACTTTCGACATGGATGGGGTTTGATCAAAGAAAATCAACTTGATCTCGTCGTCATCGTTTCTATTCGCATCCGAGTCCTTGTTTCCCGTTCCGGACGTACACGGTTGAGTCGTTGTGGTGTTTTCTTTCGCAATTTGGCGCAGGTTTTGGATTTCTTCGTCTCTCTTTTGGATACCTTGCTTTAGCTCTCTGATTTGCACTACCGTGTCGAATTCGCTATCCTTTTCGTTCTTCTCCATTTGGCCGAGCTTTTTCTTGACGTCTTTATAGTTCCTGAGGATCGTCGTGTATTCTTTTAGGAGAATCTTTTCGCGATCCTCCATCCCGCTCAAGAGCATCTGCTGCCAGTTTATGTCTTCGTCGTTCTCCGCCTTTTCTTCCGTTTTGCCGTTTACGTGGCGGTGAGAATGATGGTCCTCACGAACATCTAATACCTTTGGTTTCTCGTCCGATTTTATAATTAGTTTTTTAACTTCTCCTTGTGAAGTTACGGGTTGATCGGAAACGCGAACGTCTACGTTAACTTCTTTCACGTCCTCCGTTTCTCCTAAACTCAGCAAATCTTTTTGACCTTTGATCTCCTCATGATGAGACGAAATATCGAATCCGTCTACTACCTCTTCATCCGTCTTGACACTACTTAACTTTCCTGACAGACATTCGAGATTCGAACGAGCCTCAGCAAAGTTTGTCTGTAGATTGCTATTTTGGCTCTCGACGTTCTTGTTCAAATTCTGGATCTTGTTCAGTTTCCCTTCCATTTCTTTCACCCTACTGCCCAAATTACACATGTTGTCAATCATATTCTCATTTTCTTCTTCCAAATTCCGTATCTGATCGTTCAGGTCGTCAGTGTCCGTTCTTAGCATGTTCACAAGAACGGTCTGAGACGACACTGCAGTTTCCAAGCCGATCACTTTATTGACTAGCTGGTCGATCTTCTCCGCTAACTGGGTCACTGTAAGATTCGCCACGGATCTCAAATCCAAGCTCTCTTTGGTTGTTTTCCCTGGTAACATTTCAATTTCCTTCGATTCTTCTATCAATTCATCCACTACGTCACTACTCGACGTTTCGTCCTCGCTCGGGTCTTTCTTGTCGACTCGTCCTTGCAGATACTTTTGCCTGAGAGACTGTAGCCTCTGACACGCGGCTTCGATTCTCTTGTATTCCTCTTTCGATTCTCGACTCGACTTTTCCTGCTTCTCTTGCAACATGGCCAGTGTTTCTTGACAGGATCTAAGCGCCGCCTCGGCCATCAGAGTCCTAGCCTCTTCGTCCTCGATAACCGTGTCCATATCGAACTCGTCCTGCAATCTCGACACTTTCTGCTGTAGCTCCATAATCTGGTTCTCGATTCCCCAGTATTTCGCTAGACCACTTTCGTAGGAGCTCTTGACAAACTCCTTCACGGTTTGTAACGCTAGGATGTCTTTCTGAATCTTGTTAATCTCCGCGAGCACCTCGTCTCTGGTCAAACCGGATTTGACTTGGGGTTTTGCCGGTTTTTGTAATTTCTTGACTTGGAGTTCCTTAGAAGCTTTGCTTATAATGCTCTTCAGTTTCTTTTCCGGGGCCTTGGGGACTTGTGGGACGTTGGCCGTATTTATCTCTGGGGTTCGAAGGATGTTAGGCATCGGACAGTCGTCGTCCTCCGACATTGCGAACTGAACCTGTTCTGGGAAAACAGTTGCGATTGTGTGATTTGCATTTTGTAATTCTCTGGATAAATGGTCGTAACGGTCGGCCAGGGCACGGAACGCCTTGAAAGATTCTTGAATAGTGCTGATGAGCTCCGGACGTCGTTTGTAGTACATCTCGGCCCTCTTCACGAACGAGTCTCCATCCTCTTCGATGAGCTTTAGCATACTTTGCACTTTCTCTTCCATGTCTATAAACAATACAGGTAAGAAAATGGACATCCTGTATCACCAAATATCCAAAACTGCAATACTATGATGATTAAAATTGGGAGGTTTTGTTTAACGTGGGTTTTTCCCAAAAAAGAGAAAAACAAAACAACACAAGGACAGCAGCAGCATATTAACCTAGAATCGTCGTAAGGTCACATTTTTTTCCCAATTACAAAAACACATCAATTACCAAAACAAGTGATCGAGATAAATTCAACTAATTTCAATCCCCAGAAAAACAAAATAAAAACTCAATTAACAAGGAAATTCAGATAATACCTTGAAGGCACTGCTCGAGCCATTTGGATTGCTTTGTCCGAATATGGCTAGCCCACCACCATGAATATGCATTGCTTGCAGCCCTCTGCAACATCTTCAAATTTAATCTTCTTCTTCTTCTTCTTTTTTCTATACAAGAATAGCCCGGCCCGAAACTCTTTCTCTACACATTACCTAATTCCCATTTAACTCATCAACAACTGAACAAAGAGAAAGGTTTCTATAATCTACGGAGGTTTTTTTTTTTGCTTTTTCTTGGGACAAGAATGGAAATAAAAAATCACATACTTTTTTTGACAAAATTAAAAATCATATAGTTTTAAGACAACATTGTAAGAACATTGGCTATGAGGTTTTTTCGCCCCAAAATCAGTGTTGAGCCCTACAATAAGTAGCCAACCAATGATCCATTATACCTAAAAAAATTACAATAATATGAACGTGGCGTCCACTGGCCTTCAACAACTTGGCAATTTGATAAAAGCTGTGACATTTTGACGTGCTTATGTGCTGCGGTGCTACTTTCAGTGTTTTTTGAGGATTTTTAAAGTGCACCCCATGAAATTCTACACGCACTGATTAATAAATTTGTGTAAAAAATTTTTTTATTTTAAATATTAATAATGTGTTAAATAATAATTGAATTATCATAAAAAAACATTCTAATGATTTCCATTTTTTATACTATACGGTATTATTTATATAAGAAAAAAAAACTCTAGTATTTGCATTTTTTTATACTATTACGTTTTTTTTATAAGCAAAAAATAAGACATAAAAAGCGTAATAAATTTTTAATTACACCTCGTGGTTAAATCAGTAATTTGAGTTACTAGTTCTCATTACTATAATGACTATGTAGGGCACTTTTCTAAAAGGCGTTTAAACTCGCTTAAACTTGAGGTTTCACTAAAACGACTCGGCGTGCGAAAGATTTAAAAAGACTTGAAAACGATAGTCAATTTAGAATTGACCGTTTCGTATGTATGTAAATGTGATTTTTTGTGATTTAATTATATTTGTATTTTATTTCTTATTTTTTGTTAAACTCAACTATCTTAATATATTCATTTCGAATTCAATCATGCGAGATTGTTATCAAATTAATAATATTAAGTAATATTTTAGTTTTAAATATTTTAAAAACTATTTTTTCGTTGATAAATTAAAAAGTATTGCAAAAACTCTTTACATGTTGTATTGTTTTATTTACTAATTAATAAAAAATAATTAAAATATATAAAAAAAATAAAAACACTTTTTATTGTTTAGACACTCATAAGCTTTTAATGCTTGAGGCTCGACCTTACCGTCTCAACACGTCTCACGCCTTTTGGAACCTTGTTCGAAACTATTATGTTTTAAATACTTTGCCCACTATATGTTCAGCTTGACAACCTATCCCAAATTTCCATTTTTCATTTCAGACGTTAAATAATTAGCTATGTATAATAATTTTGAAAAAATAAAATAAAAATAATAATCATAATAATAATAATAAATAACTACTATGTTTAAAGGGGAAATTATTATATATATCGGAGTGTATGCAGACAGGTACACTCAAAGTTAAAGTCGCACCACTACATACCGGAGTGTATGCAATGGAGGTTGGAATTTTGCTTTGTTTTAAGAAATTTTGTTTCAAATGAATCAACTTAATAATGATAAACATTTAGTAGTAAAATAATGAACATTTTGTACTGGGCAAAAGGAAATGAGCATTTATTAGAAAGAAAATAAAATTTATCTGAACAAAAAGTAATTAAAAATTATTAGAAAAGTAACGAACATTTAGTAATAAACAAAAACTAATATAAAAAATAATGAACTGCACTAATAACAGATTAATATAAAAATTGAACGCTGACCACATTTTAGGATGTGCCAGAATTAATTTTTTTTCAATATATATATAGAGTTTCTTAATTTTTAATAGCATAAGATGATGAACAAGTACATATAGGTATGTACACGATACCAAGATACCAATTCCATTGACAGATCTTGGGCCCACCCATTACTACTAGCTTTGACGTTTTTTATTAATAGGTTTGTTGATCATCAAAAAATCAAAATTTGACTAGTCCTTATCACAAAATTGCAGAAGTTTATCCTTTATCGCACACGAATGAACAAGATAGTAATGAAGTCAAAAATTAGTAACAAATAAATAGACCAGTTGAGAGCTTGCTTGATCAAGTGTTACAATTAATCAAAGTTCAAAGTTATACAAGTAAAAAACTGTACACGGTGTGATATCATATCTTTTTTCTCATTCGACCTTTTCCAATACCTCTAGCCAACTTTTTCTTTCAAATAACTAATGTCAGCTAGTTACAATGCACCGAAATCATTACCACTCGTCATCAAGACTAGCACGATGAAAGCAAAGGACTGTGCAGACGAATATGAAGAAAGATGTGAATTCGATGAACATAGCTCCAGTCCCAATTAGGCCCGCATGCCTTAGAATTATCGGAATGGCCAAACTTCCAACAGCAGATGCGCCTGTTAAAAACTTAGCCACATCCATCCACCTGCAACAAAAACAACAATTTGTCGTGGTGTGACAACAAAGCCACAGTGTAGGAAACGGGAATATATGCGGTAA
The DNA here is from genome assembly GCA_014905375.1 of Phtheirospermum japonicum. Classification (NCBI taxonomy): domain Eukaryota; kingdom Viridiplantae; phylum Streptophyta; class Magnoliopsida; order Lamiales; family Orobanchaceae; genus Phtheirospermum; species Phtheirospermum japonicum. The sequence continues at coordinate 142,179 of BMAC01001184.1, read as the reverse complement.
ACAAACTTAGCAAACGCCATGTAGTTAAACTCGAGTGTTTCTCTAAACATTAACTTCCTAAGTACTACACAGGAATGGAATCATGTATCATCGTATTAAATTGCCGTTTCAAAACTAGTTCGCATTTAAGTGAAGAGAAAACAAATGACCATTTACGATTGGCAAATATGAAACTACATCAATAACGTAGACGTGTCATGGGCAATGGCTCGCGATATTACGATTCCCAAAATCAACAAAATGCAACAAATATATATATATATATGTGCATACAATTTCAAACAAAGAAACCCATTTTATAGATGCATTATTAACTGCTTCAACTAAAAGAGATCAGAAGAAAGCAAGAAAGATGGATTTACGAACACAGAATTACTCACCCCCCACCATCTCGACTTATTAGGAACTGAGTGGACCCACCACCAAAAAAGAGACAAGGCATCGGCACCAGGACATACATAAGAGCTGAGAAATGAGTTTTGCCAAGTTTAGAACCATAATGCAATGACTAACTTCCATTTAACTCCCAAAATGTATGATAGTCTTCACACAAACCTGATAGCATTGGCCACCAGTTGCTGTATATTGCACAAGCCTGCATTTTATAATAGAAACCATTAAGCCATGCAGATCAACATGCCTTTACCAGCAATATCTAAACGTTGATGCAATGGAGCAATCACAGGGGCAAGTAAACCAATATTTGGAACATAATACTACTAGTAAAACACATGGTAAAGGATCTAGAAGATTTGTGTGACTTTTCAGACACGTTGACAAGAGAAGAAGGATGCATTTCCTTCCAATTTAAATTACATTATGCAAGCAGCACTGAAAGACACAAAGCCTATATAGAAGTCTATGAATATGGTAAAGCCTCTTCAACTGGTAAATAAGAAGTATTTGAAATGATTTTTAAAGAATATGATTTTCAGCCTGGCCGGGGGGGTAAACTGCTAATACATCTTAACTTCCAATATAATGAAAGTGCCAGAAAATACAAAGCTAATATGTACTGCTCTCTGTTACATATTAATATTTTGTATGTGCATCCTTTAAAAAAACTATATATTTAGTATATGCAAATATTCATGGAGAAACTGAAAAGGTTCAAGGTTTTTAAATTATTATCTTAATGCACATGTCATGAAATAGAGGGAAGCTTCTTGAAAGCTCAAACATAAAAAAGTATCACATACAGAAACCATGAATTAATCGTCAAGTGGACTGAAATATGTACAGCAATTGGGCTAGGGATACCGACCCAGGCCGGCCCATTCAGGACGGTCTTCATAGTCAAAACGGCCATGGGTATGGGTTTAGGTGAATTTCCAGACCCAACCCGTTTAATTTTCTGCTGAATTTAAAATTTTACTATATGTATTTTTAGCGATAATTTAATGAGAAAATATTTTTAAAAGTACTTTTTATTATAAATATATTTCAATATTTTAAATCATTGTATGGATCTACTGAGTCTAACGAGTAACGAGTCTACCCATCAGTTCTGAGTTTGTGAAGGGTCTGGGTCTACGTCTGGTTTCTAACAAACAATCGAGGGGTTGGGTCTAGGGTTCGGGTGGACTCGACCAATTGCCACCCTTATTTGAACATATATGCATTCTTTTAACACTTCAGCAGCTGAACAACAAAATTTCTAAATAACGTTGAATGGTAGCCGAAATTTATCCGAAGTTTGTGATAATGGAACAGGGACAACAATGGAACAGGGACAACATGGCTTAGAGTTTGAGCCATGTGATTTACATATACACAAAACTTACCAAGATTTGGAGCAGGATACTGGCTGAAAACATGAAGGCAAGTCCTGCGAGACTGGAAATTATATACCAAAAGATAAGTTATAAATAATTCAACAAGAAGAAATTTTAAGATGTTGACTTCTTGCACTTCATTTCTTCCAATCTGCATATTATTTGCGAAGAAATGCAGTATAAAAAACAGAAATCAGATTAAATTCATGAACTCAAACAGATTGCTTACACTGCATCCATCGAACAGAGTCGCACAATTGCGGAACAACCGGAATAGCAAAGCATGCAAATAAAAATTAAAAAATAAATAAGAGAATTAGTTTCACAAAGAACATATATACTATAAAATGCCAAATCCACGACAGTAGTAGAACAAAATGCAAGCATCTACAAGTAAATTAACAAAAGAAACCAACACCAAGAAGTTAAATCAGCCATCAAACTACGATGGAATTTTCAAGATTGTAAGTGTTATGTCTGTCTATGTGAATAACTGCCAACAAGATACTCAGCATAATTAAAGCAGATTGGTGGGTGAACACAAAAACCCAAATACATTCATAAGTTAAGCTGATTGTGAGCACTTACACACCAGAATGAATTAACAAGTTTTTATATGAAATTTTAAAGCCAAAATCACAAGACAACCCACTCAGAAACATCAAGCATACAAAGATTTTTGCAATCAAGTCAAATTCAAATACATCATACTCTAATTGTCTCCAACAAAATCTCGTAAATATATCACAATCACACTCATTAAATTGCATTAAAATTATTAGTAGAGTATGCAGGGATTTCAGAAAGGAAAAAGTTCCATCGGAAGTCGAATGATTTGTGTTTGCCTGGTGAGATGAGAAAGCAAGAAAAATCCTTAGCAAATAACTTAGAAAATATAAATGATATATATTACGTATCCTTTAGAATCTTATATAGAGAGTAATTACAACAGAGAAAGGATACTAAAGCTAATTAAAGCTAATAATCTACAGATACTACTAATATATCTCCTAATATTTACTGATCTTGTTACTATATTTACATAGGAAATAAATCTTATAATATCCCTAAGATCGTGGTAAAATATCAATTCCTTTAATGACAGAACTTCCAGCACTCCCCCTCAAGCTGGTTTGAAGATATCTTCCATAGCCAGCTTGCTAGTTAGCTTCTCAAATTGCCTCTGGTGTAGTCCTTTTGTTACTACATCAGCAAGTTGTTCATATGTTGGAAGATGTCATGCATATTGTTCCAGCATTGGGTTTCTCCTTGATAAAACGTTTATCCACTTCTATATGTTTTGTACGATCATGAAGAACTGGACTATGAGCTATAGAAATAGCAACTTTGTTGTCACAATAGACCTTCATTGGAGTCGAGTAAAGGAACTTCAATTCTTCAATAATCTTTTTTTATCCAATATTACCTCATAGATTCCGTGGCAAGAGCTCTGAATTTTGCTTCAGCACTACTTTTTGCTACAACATTCAGTTTTTTACTTCGCCATGTGACAAGGTTTCCGCCAACAAAGGTACAATAACCAGATGTTGATCTCTTGCCTATAACACTCCCTGCCCAGTCTGCATCTGTGTACACTTCAACTTGACGATGTCCATGTTTTTTGAACAATAGGCCTCTCCCTGGAGTTCCTTTCAAATATCTTAAGATTCTGTAGACGGACTCGAAATGATCTTCCCTGCGAGTGTTGGAACTGACTTACCATGCTAACTGCGAAAGCAATATCAGACCATGTATGGGACAAGTATATTAATTTCCCGACGAGTCTCTAATATTGTTCCCTATCCTTTACTTCTTCGACCTTGGCAGCGTGTAGCTTCAAGTTAGGCTCAACTGGAGTCTCAACAACCTTACAACCAAGCAGACCTATTTCTCCAAGGAGATCGAGAATATATTTTCTTTGATTAACGAATACACCTTCCTAGGATCTTGCAAATCCCATTCCAAGGAAATACTTGAGGACTCCCAGATCCTTAATTTGAAACTGCTTAGCAGTCTCTTCTTTAGGTTTGCTAATTCGGTATCATCATTTTTGGTTAAAATGATGTCACCAACATACACAATCAAAATTGCAATTTTATCTACTTTTGATTGTTTATAAAGTAATGTGTAATCTGCTTGACTCTGCACAAAGCCATAATTGATTATGGCCTTTCCAAAGAAATGCGTTTTTAATGTCAAGTTGATGCAAAGGCCAATCTGAGTTCACTGCAGGAAATAAAAGAACTCTAATATAGTTATTTTAGCAACCAAAGCAAAAGTTTCAACATAATCAATACCATAAGTCTAAGTAAATCCTTTTGCCACTAGTCTGGCCTTGTGACTCTCAATTTTTCCATCAGCTTTACATTTTACAGTAAACACTCATTTACACGTAGGTCAACTATCTCCCACGTAGAACTTCTCTGTAGGGCATTCATCTCCTCCGTTCCGTGACTGTTAATTTCCAGCGGATCATCCAGAGCTTCATGTGTATTCCTTGGAACAAATAAGTGTGAAATCCTATATGTGAATGCTTTATGGTTTTTTGACAGTCTTTGATACGAAAGATAATTAGAAATAGGATGTTTAGTGCAATTTCGAACACCTTCTCTTATTGCTATAGGAATATCAAGATCTGGAGAATTGTTTAACACAGTTGAAGGAATCAAAATTGGAGTTAGGATATGAAATTTCCGTGCCAAAACTCGGATTTTCTGATTGATGTTGGGTTAGGTTGACATCGGAGTCTCTATTTCTTAGATGAAATCTCTTTCTAGTATAAACCTTTAGAGCTCAGAATTCTGATCGCGTTGATCAGTTTGTAGTATTTCTCCCCCTGAACAAGAATTTTTGTCACTAGTCACCAAAGGACTTGCTTGTCCTACGTGGTCGTTATCAGAAACACTTGAATTTCCAAAGTGACCATTTTAAGAAATATGTGGTTCTTCTGCCGGGGAAATAATATTGGGGAGCGGGATAGAGATGTCCCAAAAATTATCTTCTGTTTCACTCGTCTTCCCCTGAAGAGAATTTTTGATAAAATATGGGTTTGTTTCTAAAAAGGGCATATCCATACCCACGTGAAATTTTTTCGTACGAGGGTCAGAACACTTATATCTCTTTTTAGTGGATGAATAACCCGAAAAAACACATTTTATGGCACGTTGGTCAAGTTTTGAACAAAATTGACAAGGAACATATAAGCAGTGCATCCAAAAACTTTAACTGGTAAATCGGAAAACAACATTATGTCAGGAATATAACTTTTTGGCAATCAAGGGGTGTTTTGGATTTTAACACTTTAGTAGGCGTTCGGTTTATCAAATGAGAAGCTGTTGAATTGCTTCACCCCATAAATACTTGGGAACATGCATGTAAAACATTATGGCACGTGCTACTTCAAGTAAATGTTTATTGTTTTCGTTCAGGAATGTCATTTGTTGAGGGTATCCCGACAAGTAGATTGATGAAAAATGCCTTTTTCGTGCAAAAAATCACAAGTGCCCATTAAAATATTCTGTTCCATTGTCCGAACGTAGAATACTAATTTTGGTTTGAAATTGGTTTTCAACCAAAGTGTAAAAAAATTTGAACAAATTTTTTACATCTGATTTTTTGTTCATCAAATAGATCCAATGTAAACGTGTATGGTCATCAATAAATGTAACAAACCATCTTTTACCGGAAAGAGTAGTAACTCTAGAGGGCCCCCAAAATCGCTGCGAATCAAATAAAAAGGTTTGGAGGCATGGTAATTTCTCGGCAAATAAGTTATCGATGACTTTTTGAAAAAATACAACTTTCACAATGAAAAGAAGAATAATCAACCACTTTAAATAATTCAGGAAATAAGGGTTTTAGATAACGAAATCTAAGGATGTCCCAGTCTATAGTGCCATAAGATTATTTTTCCCGCACAAATATTGAACTGATACTAGTAAAGCACTGAGCTTTTTTATTACTAATAGAAACTTCATCATTAATTATATTATATAAATGGAAATTTGAATATTTATAGATAAATTAAAATCGGCAAATTTGATACAGGGTAACGTGTGATCGTGGTTGCAAAAATATAAGAAAATCAAAGTATTTTGGCCCTCACGCATAACCCAATTGGGAAGTAGATTGATTCAGATCACTTATTGATTTGTCTGGTATCTAAATATAGGATTCATTTATAAGTAGTAAAGACCTTCAATCATCCTAGCACGTCCAATCATCTGGTCCTGGAATTCACTATGTGATTCAGAAAAAATGACACTACAGTTAGAATCTTTAGATAGTTTACTAACTAACAAAAGATTACAGGCTAGTTTAGGAACATGAAGAACGGAATTGAGATTGATTCTCGCAGTCAGTTTAATAAGCCATTTTCAAGTGATAGGTGAAAGACTACTATCGACAATTCTAATTTCTTCATTTCGAGAACAAGGGGAATAGATATTAAACAAATGAGAAGAACTAGTTATTTGAACAAAAGCTATTGGGTCTATGATCCACGGAGAGGAGTTAACGCAAGAGAGGGCTTTAGGGTTTCTACCTGTCTGTGCCAAAGACACATTAGGAATACCAGATGAGAAGTTGGCCTTAATCAACATTAAGAGTTGGTCAATCTGCTCTTTGTTGAAGGGACGTGAGTTGGCTTCGTTGGCAGTAGGAATTCCACGATTCTTTTATCTTTGCTTTCTATCTTTACAGCTTACAGGTTTGCCATGAATTTTCCTATACGTTTCATGTGAATGACGAGGCTTTTCGTAAAAATCGCACCAAATCTGTGGCTTATCATCAAACCTACGCCGGTAACTGATAGCCTTGTAGGCAGCAACATCAGAAACTAAAGCAGAGTTTTCAATCAACTCACTGATACTCTTTCTTCCCAACATGACACTCCTTCGGCTTTTCTCTCTTATGACTTCGGCAAATGCTTCACCAATGGACAGCAGAAGAAGCCTACCAATAATCTTTCCTCGAACTTCATCGAACTCAATGTTGAGGCCGGCAAGAAATTTGTAAATAAGACTGTCCTCCACGGTTTTTTTGTGGTGGTTGCGATCGTCAGTAGATTTCCATTCGTCTGTGTTGAAGAGGTCAAGTTCCTGCCACAAACTTTTCAATGAATTGAAATAATTTGTGAAAGAATCATATCCTTGACGAATCTCCCCCAAGTTCATAGTCCAGTTCAAAGATCTGGGATTGGTTGGCCAAATCAGAATACATAAGACTAACATTATTCCACAACTCTTTTGCAGTAAGATAGCACATGTAATTGGAACTTATGTCCTCCTACATAGAATTGACTAGCCATGTCATAACCATTCAGGATCCCAAGAGGCATGCAGCGGATCATCAACAGCAGGATTCTTCTTTTCACCTGTAATATAACCAATTTTTCCTTACCCACGAATATACATATTGCGACCACCGGAGGAAATTGTCGCCATTTAGGTGGATGGTGGTGAATTGGACAAAATGAGAATTGGACCCAAAGGGTTTTGCCGGAGTGGAAGTGGTAGAGGTTTCGGAAGTGATTTCAGACATGGCTGCAGCAGCTTTTAGGGCTGCTATGATTTAGAAGCAGCAGGGATATTTTGGCTCCGATGCCAACTAAGAAAAAATGAATGGTAAAGTATATGACGTATCCTTAGAAGACTCTTATATAGAGAGTAATTACAACAAAGAAAGAAAATTAATGCTAATTAAAGCTAATATTCTACAGCTAATACTAATATACCTCCTCCTAATATTTACTAATCTTGTTACTAAATTTACATAGGAAATAAATCCTAGAATATCCCTAAGATCATGGCAAAATATTAATAGGCAGACTGATAGCTACAGATACTTTAAAGTGACAACCTAAGCTGTTAGAACTTAGAGAAAAGTATGATATTTCTTCAACCCAATCCAATTCAATCAAGAGAGCGTTTGGTATATCTTGGAATATTGGTATATATTGGAATATTGTTCTGAACAGAAATCTAAAAATCTAGACGACTGAGAGGTTATAAGTATCAATTTTCTAAATCAGGGGCAAAAATCAACCCTATCAATTTTCAAACATGACAAAGCTTATCTTGGAATAACTTATTTCTGACCCACAGGCTAAGTTAAAGGCGAGAAGATGACTAGGTAAAAGGTTTACTCCTCAGCTTTAGAAATTGTATAATAGTTGTCCAAATGAGTAAAGATATAACAGATCAGATGTCAAATTAATTAGACGAGTGTACAGAATAGACTCAAGCAATTAAGAACTATCACGGAGAAATCCTCATTGAAGTCCGTGTGTGCAATTCACATCAATAGCATACGTAAATTCAACACAAGGAATGAAAACCTTTCATCAATAAAGATCACTAAACTAAGCGCTAGTATAACATGACTTGAACTTGAGCTTTAGTTGCACATATCCCAAGCAAATTACATAGAACCTCGATAATTGAATACTCGATTAATTAATCATCTCGCTAAAAGGATATATTTTGCCAGTCCCGACTTAGGAGCAACATGTTAAATTAGTATTTGGATTGTTTAATACTCTCGCTAAATTGATAAATTTTGGCAGACCCAAGGCAATTAATTTATAGAGATTTTACTGTATAATAGTTGGATGGCTCGGAAGATATTTGATTATTATCATTATTATTAATAATTCATCATACTAGATTATTTGATCAACTAATAGTTTTTAACTAAAATAAGAAGAGCCATCATCATTTGACCACAAATCTAAAGCTTGATCCATTTTCATTGCTATATAGTATACAAACAGCTCCATCCTTAACTCGACGCAATTGAGATCTCCGGACACCACATTTCACTCACAAAGCACAACCCAACTCAACCATTGAAGTTGCAGAAAAACAATTTAATTTGAAGAAGACTTGGCTATGGTTAAGTAGTTAGTTGGCAATCAATCTACTTAACTCTTTCATAGATTAACAAGTCCAAAGTCAATTGAGCACATTATACATATTTCATGCCTTTCCTTTACAAATAAAATAGATACTACACAGATTCATCAGCTACCCTAATGATTTCCACCAACATTTATCACCTATGTTGCACGGATACGGTTACGGGTATCGTATCCGATACGACACGGATACGTCGATACGGCAAATTTTGAAAATATAGGATACGATACGGCTAGGATGCGGCAAGTATTAAAATATAAATAAAATTACATTAAAAATATTTATCATAAATGTAATATGAAAAAAAGAAAAATGGTAAATATAAAATGATACATTCATCTTTATACATATTAAATCATGACAAGTAGCTACAAATAAAAGAGTGAAGCCCACTAACATGAATAACCCTAACTCGTATCATGACAACAACTAAAAGCCCAATTGCAAACCAAAGCCCAAGTCATGGATCCCATACACAACAAAAACCCTATCTCAGTCCTACCATCTTCTTCAGCCGCCCATGACTCAGACTCAACCACCTTCTGCAACAAAGTTCCATCAGGTGCCGAGTTCACCTTTGTAATTTCAAGCGGCGGACTGAATGTTCGAAGCCCTTTACAGCCGTATTCCGAGCATCATATAGAAAGATTAGAGTTTGAAATTTGCAGATTATCTCAAATTTTGTGAGGAAGAGGGCTTGATTTGAGGTATTTTAAGATTTGCCCGAAGAGTTCCATTTATTTTAATTTAATTCCATGAAATTTCTTTTTTTTTTTTTTTTTCCAAATTTAACCCCGCCGTATCCCAAAAACGTATCCAAGCCGTGTCCAGGCCATATCCGATTGGTTAAACCTCCAAAAAGTCAAGGATACGGATTTTGTCGTATCGGATACACATATCCCGCATCGGTGCCGTATCCGTATTCGATACTCCAAAAAAAAAAAAAAATTGGCGTATCCGTGCTACATAGTCCATCACGTGATCCACGTATAACTCCAAGAAACTTAATGCTTCAGCAGTATCTAAGTATAAGAGAAGAAGTAATTCAACAATGATTTTTCAACACCATCTACCAAGTATAACTTAACCATTTCACTGAAATGTCTGAGCAAAAGTAATTCAATAATGAAAGGACACGCACAAATGCACTTTACACAATCATAACTCTGCTGGAGATTACAGGCATGCCTTAACCTTAATATATTTTAAGGTGAATTTGGTTTCTTTCATCAAAGAAGAATAGAAGAGCAATATTTCAAGCTGAGAAAAAATACTCTAATAAAAGGCAACATAATATCAAATATAATGACAACTCACAAGTGCAACAACAGGGATAACGTATGCAAATAATGCAATCCAGTATAAGACGGTACTTATATGTCAGTTGGAAGACCTATGATACAGACATAATAATATAGTTTGTGTCCTTCAATTTCAAAATTCTATATATTGGCAAATAAAAAATGTTCATGAATCCAACAAGACAAGGTAGATAAAGACAAACCTTCAACTGTCATTGCCATTCCAGCAGGTACTTGAGAAAGAAATTCAAGACTTTGAAGATTGAAGGCAAGCTTGAGCTGATATTACTACAAGATGTGTAGAATCAAGAACTAGGATAAGAATGGATTCACAACAATTCGGTCTCGGATTTCACAACAATAACAGTCTCGGTCTCCCTTTAAAGTTTTCTTTTTGCAATCATTACCCAAATTTTACATTACTCATTTGCAGTTGCGGCCTACAATTCGATTTACATGTTTCTCATTATCATGAAAGTGAATCCTTGCATATCTACGTAAGTAATCATTCAGTGAGAAAAAAATTATTGCAATAAAGTCATCAAATATAATAGCAGATTTCTTTATTTATAGTCTAATAAACTCGGAAAAATCGAAATGTATCAATTTCAAATAGAGTAACATAAACTGCATAATCAACCAATAATAAGCAAATAGAGCACATGCTTCAGGTCATCTTTTCCTTGGAAATAATAAAAGAAAAGGTTTCTCTAGCTAGGAATAGAATGACCTCTTTCTCGTAAACTTAATCCTTTCACACTACACTAAGCACATTAATACTACAAAATTGGATGAGCAGAGAACTTATAACAATCAGTTTCAATGTTCTACTTAAAAATTTACACATTGTCCAACTGAATAACCAATTATGGGGGAGAAAAAGATAAATAAATAAATAAATATTAGAGAACGTAAAACTAGTCCAACCCTAGTCCCTAAATAACTAAGTGAGAGACAAATTACTAGATGAACAGTTCATAAAGCCATAACCAAATGAAATTCTCAAATTCTCGTAAAAACAATTTTTGTTCCATGTAAAACCCTCAAAATTCAAGTCTACGGAACCCACAGAATTTTGAACAGGATCGAGAAAAATGAAGACTATGAAACAAACACCGAAAAGAACTACCAGTTCACATAAGCTGTTTAACTTTAAGAAAATAACGGGATAACCCCCAAACTTCTTACGAAAGCAATAAGATAACAACAACAATAACAGGAGAAAATTACAGATAATTTTACCAATAATAGAGAATTATTTCGTGCACACGCGACACAACACAAGCAAGAAAAACAAAAACTGCAACTTTTTAGAATGAATATTGAAAGAGGGCTCAAGCTTTCCGATCGAATTATTATATTATATATATTCTTATATTAAACTTATGTATATTAAACTTATATGTATGTAGATGTAGTGGTATTATTAAATAATTAATATATTTTTAATTCAGAATCGATAAAGTAATATATATTCAAAAAAAAACCCAGGCACGTCCCGCCGTTGCTTTAATTAAAAAAAAAAATTAGACGTGTTGAAACGGTTATAACCGGCGGTAATTTAACCGATTTTGGTTAACCGTAACCTAACCGGCTGAGAACCGATTAAGGTTACGGTTAAACCGGTTAATCGAACCGGTGGTTAACCGTCGGTTTTTTTTTTTTAAAGCAGTCGTTGACTGCGGGATCGACTGCTGGATCGACTGAAGGACAGTGAGTTTTGGTTTTGGAAAGGTAGTCGATCACGTAGTCGATCGACAAAAATTATGTCGATCGACTGAAATTCTGTCGATCGACTGTCAGCCGATCGACTGAAAAATAGTCGATCGACTGCGTAGCAGTCGATCGTTTTTTTTTTTTTTTTTGGGAAAAATAAGTTTTAAAAAAATAAGGACTTGAATTTAATTCTAATATTAAAATTAAAATTAAACTTTAACTTGTAATATTATAATTAAATTGTCTACGTATCCTCGAAAAGGAAATCAAAGTCCACATAGTTCTTTTACTTACCTCACTTACCTACTTACCTATTCGTCGTTGTCGTTACTTCCCGAAGTAGTATCGTAATAGTCGCTCTCTTCGCCTTCATCCAATTGAATTTCTTGTTCTCGTTTTTCGGCTTTCACCCAATCGTTCATCAACATTTGATTTTCAAGATTTTTAGATGTTAAGGTAGACCAACGCTCATCTAACATGTAGCCTCCCGTGCTGAAGGTCTGTTCAATAGAAACTGTCGAAACAGGAACTGCAAGGACCTCCTTGGCAATCCTAGAGAGAGTGGGAAAAATACTGGCCACTTTCGACCAAAACTGCACAAGATCGTTAGTAACACCATCGGGGTTTTTTGGAACCGAATTCGGTTCAAAAACTTCTAAATAACTATCTAATTCTATTGACCGACTAGCACTAGCCCTTTGCCGTTTTCGTTTAGTATCTTCAAGCAATCTCATATATGGGGCTAGAGCTCTTCGAGGGTCGTTGGGTCTTGTAGAAGTGACGGGGGAATGGGACACATTAACATCACTAGTAGATGAAGATTGATCATAATCATTAAAAGTTTGAATTAAAAATTGTTGGGCTTAGTGAGCAACACTAGTAGGGCTAGGAATTGGTAGTCTACGAGATTTTAAAAAAGGTGTTAATGCATCGTAATAAATTTTAAGTAAGTTTTGAAGACCCTCCATCCGATAATCCGGGTCTAAAATTTTACAATCAAAAAAATATCGGGAATGTAATGAAAATATTTGACCCATTTACTCAACATAGTATCGATAACTTCACCTAATTCAGAGTTATCGAGTAAAGCACTACAAACAAGTACTATTTGAATACAATGATTAACAAGTATTGAGGAGGTAGGATAATAAACACCGGATAAAGCCATGTTGGCATCGTTAAAAGTTTTTAAAAGGGACATCATATTATAACAATCATCCCACATATGCGAAAACAAAGCGAAATCGATATCTTCATTATTAAAAAATGTACACAATGCATCTCTATATTCAAATGTACCATTAAGTAATTTATAAGTAGAGTTCCAACGATTTGGCACATCTAATGAAATTTTTTTTGGATGCAATTGATTGGCCTTCCAAAATCTTCGCCATTTTTCTGAAGCGAATCGTGGTTTTGTAGATAAGATATAGCACTCCTAATCGGTTGGATTTTAGATTTAAAAAGAGTTAAACCATCTTGAACACATAAATACAAAATATGACAAATGCATCTAACATGAAAAGATTTGCGCCAATAGCGGGTTGACAAGTAATTTTTAATAAATCTAAACTAGCCGTATTAGCGGTGGCATTATCAAATGAAATTGAGAAAATTTTGTTAGTTAAATGATACTCGGACAAAACAGTGGAGATTTTTTTCGAAATATTCACCGCCGTATATTGGCTATCGAACTTTCTATATGCAATTAAACATTTTTGCAAAGTCCAAGAATTATCAATCCAATGGCAAGTAATTCCCATATAATTATGATTTTTAAAAGAATCCGACCAAATATCCGAACATATAGAGACACTATGAGGCAAACTATTAAATATTGAAATCAAATTCAATTTATATTCACCGGCCATTTTTTCAATATCTCGAGTTAATTTATTTTGTGAGATCCTTTGGCTACATAGATTAAATGCACCCCTAGTATAATCCTCATAATGACTATTATGCGCATGATTAAAAGAAAGACTCAAAACGGAAATAAATTTTGCAAGAAATGTTCTATGATTACTTTTGGTATATTGAAATAAAGTACAAGAACTCGTACCTTGGCCACTGGTTCCGCCGGCGGCGGTAGATGAAGATGAGAAGTTTAGTTGTGTTTGAGAACTACCGGCGCCGTATTTGTCGGGATGCTTCTTCTCCATGTGGTGTTTGAGCGACCCGTAGCCTTTATTATTTTTAGAACCGAAGGCGTAATGAGAATTGCAATAATTGCATTGCGCTCGAGGTTCGCCGTTGATCGTCTTTTTTGTGAAATGCAATCGGAAGATGGGAGAAACAAATTCCCTCGGTTTCGATTGAGGCGGTGGCATATCACCCGTCGCTTCCTCCTCATCTTCATCCAAATTGACGGTCGCTTCTTCTTCATCGGAGCTCGGTAATTCCTCTTCAAAATTGATTTGTTGCGAGTCGAAGTTGATTTGATTATATAGGTTCTCAACTTCTTCCGCCGTCATCTCATCAGAAACATAATCTCCGGCGACGGCTGAAGATTCTACTCGAGATCCTCGACCTCGACGAGAAGAGGTTGGAGTGTTGGTATCGACATTATGGGAAAAGCTTGCCATAGTGATATTATAAAAGATAATTAAGTAAAACACGATTACGAAGGAAGAATAAGAATATTATTGATAATATTATCTTTTGCACAAATTAGAAATTTGACTTCTTTAAGCTTGAAAATATAAGAGAAGAAGAAGAATAGTAGATGAATTTGTGTTGGAGAGTGGGGTATTTATAGTTGTCAAAATCTGCAAAAAAAAATAAAAATTAAAAAGACCGTTGTAAACCGGCGGTTAAACCTGTTAATCGCGGTTAAACCGCCCAACGGCTATTTTCTTTTGATTTTGAGCCGTCGTTCATCAACGGCTAGTTGATCTCAGCAGTTGATTTTCAACGGCTAATACACAGACCAGTCGATCGACTAAAAACCGGCCGATCGACTGGTCACTTAAAAAAAAACAGTTAACCGCGGTGGTTAAGGTTAACAGTTTGGTTAACCGTAACCTAACCGCCGGGAACCGATTGACGGTTACGGTTATAACCGTGACCACCGATCAATGGTTAACCGTAACCGGTTCAACACCCCTAATCCAGGTCCTTTTCAGTAAAAAAAAAAAAAACATTCTGGGGCCCGAATTGAAAAAAAATGTGGGGCGGCGGAACACCTTTTTGAGTGGCGTCCCGTGTTGGATTGCCAAAAAAAAAAAAAAAAACGGGGGCGGGATGCCCTTGAGAATGGTGTCCCGGGCTGAAATGAAGAAAAATATATATATATATATATATATATATATATATATATATATATATATATATATATATATATATATATATAACAACACTAAACCTTAACACACTCAAACACCACACAATTTCGTCCCCCCAGCAGCAACAAACCAGCAAACATCAAAGAGAAAGAAGGCAGCAGGCTCCTCTCCCAATTTTCTCTCCCAGCTTCTTCAAAAGGTAAGTTTTGATTTATTTTATGAACGTTGTTATTTTAATCAATTGTAATTATTTGTTAGGTGAATAAATTACCCATTTGTTATAAAATTGATAGTTGTTAGTTTTTTTTCTTGAAATTATATGTTTGTGAATTTAAATGTGAATATTTGTAGAATATGTTTGTAAAAAAAATAGTGAATTTCATTTAGTGGCTTTACATGTTTTTGTTAATTTTTTGTGAAATTTGAATTTATTTATTTGTGATTAAATTATTATTTATGTGAATAATTATATGTTAATTGATTTATTTTGTGTAAAATTCTTAATTATGTGAAAATTAAATTTATATGAAATTAAAAAAGTCTTAATTTATTTATTTTGTGAGAAATCATTAATTATGTAAAAATTTAAATTTATTCGATTCTTGTTTAGTTGTTAATTATTTAATAAAATTAATTTTATTTGTTTATGGGGAAATTATTAATTTTATGAAAATGTTAATTTATTCTTTTTGTGTTTAGTTTTTAATTATTTACGAATATTGAATTTATCTATTTGGGAAAAGATTTCTAATTACGTGAATCTTTAGATATTATTTAATTTGTGAGAATTATTAATTATGTGAAAATTCGAATTTATTCTGTTCTTATTTAGTTGTTAATTATTTAATAAAATTTATTCGGTTTTAGAAGTAAACGCACATATGACGAATATATCTTCTGGAAATGAATATGACATGTATCGTCAATTCTACGAGACGAGGGTGGATATGCAAATGTAGATTCCACCGAGCATCATCCCCCTCCCCCACCGGTGATCCCGGACTACCCCGTCGATTGCTTCGGACCAGATGAAGGAAGCGATTCTTAAAATAGTTTAGATGAACTAGATGATGGTTATGAAACTGACGAGGAATTCTTTCAGTTGGGGGATAGCATATCAAATGAAGATCCTTTTGAACCTAGCGTGGATGAACGTGCCCCTACAACCAAAAAACGAGCGAATTGAGGATCGGCACTCTCTAAGAACATACCATTTTTTGATCACGTATATGAAGACATTCCTATTGATTCTATTGATGTCCCTCAACCGGACTACTACTACGATAAAGACGAAAGAGTGTTGAGAGCAGGCATGATATTCAGAGATATAATATATTTGATGTGGGCTGTCAAAGATTACTCTGTGCGCGTCGCCAAGTGTGCGTATAGAGTGGTACTGAGCAATCCAACGGTTTGGAAAGTTGTTTATTTGTCAAAATCACTTGGGGAGAATCATGTAGATGTAGACATTCCGAATCCAGTAATCAACGAATCATCCGAATGCGAATGGTGTCTCCCCGCTAGTTTTCGTAAACGAAAGGGTGCTTGGGTAATCACAAGATTGGGTTCTGCCCACAAATGTCTTGCATCTTTTACACGTCATGATCACCCCAATTTATGTAAAAATATGATTATCATGCTCATCACCACTCATGTCGAGCAAGATCCGTTATATGGTGTTGCGCATGTCCAGAAGGCTGTCAAACAAGAATATGATTATGAAGTGCCATATCACAAGGCATGGCAAGGTTTGCGCCGAGCTCGTGAAAATGTGTACGGGACGTGGGAGCAGTCGGTCCAATATTTACCAAAATACATGGAGGCTTCGCAGACGTACAACCCAGGGACAATGGTCGAGTGGCTACACAAATCTTCTGGAATACCCGGTGTGCATATGTTAAGATTTGTATTTTGGGCATTTCGACCATGTATCGAGGCTTTTAGACATTTTCGCAAGGTGATCAGTGTTGATGGAACCTTTTTGGTTGGAAAGTACAAGCACGCGTTGTTGATGGTAGTCGTAGTTGATGCAAACCAACAAGTCTTGCCACTAGATTACGCAGTTGTTGATACAGAGAGTTACAGCTCTTGGCATTGGTTCCTTCACATGGTTGCAAAATATATTTGTCACGACATAGAAGGAGTTTGTCTTATATCTGACCGACATGCCGGACTACTTAGTGCACTAGAACAATTTTCGGCATTCTCTTCTAACGTTTTTTGTTTGCGACATGTCTCTTCTAACTTCAATACGCATGTAATTTCTACAGCAAGTACTTGACGATTAACTATGGATAGCTTTTAAGACTTTCTTATAATAAATTTATAACCAGTATATAATTGCTCACTAACTAAGATTACTACATTTGCTTATTGTTAATCATGGACAATATATAATATATGGATCGCACACACAATTTGTTTTAACATTCTAACTATCATGTAATGCGTTCTAATTCTTTGTTGAGACAAGGTTGTGCAGGGCACAATTTTTTTTTTCTCTAACATCTTTGTATATAAAGATAAGGTACTGTACCATTTTCAATCATCAGACAAAGATTCAAATTATTTTTAGCTCATATTTGTAATTCTGGAAAGCTTATAGCTAGACTTTTCTTTATGGCTACTCAACTTTTGTCACAGGCACACTATTATTAAGCTACATTGACGGGCCAACATTTTATAACAAATAAATCATAATACACGGTATAAAATCCAATGAATCATAGTATCGGGTCAGAGATTTATGAAAAAATCATAGTATAAAATTCAATATTATCGTGTTAAATGACTAACATGTCATAACTCATCAATCTGACCTGACACAAAATATACCTTTCCAACAAGTCTTTTAGTTGAAGATGGTCTTCGTTATCGAATTATATTTTCATTTAATAGAAAATATTAAATTGGAAAAGAGTTGAGTAATGTCTCAGATTAAACTTAAGTAAAATTAGTAGTAATATTGTTGATTTGTCTTTCACTGATAAAATTGAAAATAAGAGTATATCCAATGCTAACTTTTTAACGTTAACAAGTTTTTAACATATGACAATCAAATAATATAAGAGCATCTGCAATGTATACAATTTTTAACATATGATGATCAAGTAATATAATGTCTATATACATAAGATGAATGTTAAAAGAACAAAACTTTGGTTCAAAATATTATCTCCAATGCACAGGTTTAACATCAGTAATTGTATCCATGTGTCATTTATTTTCTTAACAATAAAATAAAATACATATAAGATTCGGGTAGGCAGAACAGATAAATTGAGAAATTAATAAAGCCTAAAAAACATCGTTCCCTAGTTGTTTTTCTGGTTCAGTCTATTTAACATCCTTTCAAAACTCTAAACAGTGAGATCAAAAATATTGAGATTAATTTTTTTTTCATGTCAGCACAATACTGTATATGACACCTTGCATTAGAGGGTGAGTTATTTGCACTATTTTAACTTGATGATGAGACTGAATTTTTACTGATTAGTCTCTTCCATGTCAACACACTGCCTACGACACCATGCATTGAAGGGTGAATTACTTGCATGGTGTCGACACACTGTCTCAATTATATTTATGAATGAGAAAAATAAACTCATGTTAATTGATAGACGAGAATTATACGATAATTAATGGTTTAATCCCTAAGTTTTATGTGCTTAATATTCTCATATATGTTTAATTCTCGCATATTTATTATTACGAGTGGAGGAGCACCAATTGTATATTTCTTCTCTATTTTGCAGTACTTGGTGCCATATTAAGCAAATGACGTTCCACGAGGAAGTTGAGAGACGAGGATCAACGAATCGGCGAAAGAAAACAGACAATCAGGAGGTTGCATCGATGGCTCGCGTTGATGCTGAGGATGGTCCGCGTCGGTCGACGCGATGTGTGATAATTCATCTCTGTCGCGTCGATCATGCGCGCATCGGTCGATGCTCAGTCCATGAGAAGCTACAGCAGCGTCGATTCAAGGTCCGTCGGTCGACGCCATGTTGACGGTAACTCTCTGTAGCGACGATTAGAGGTGCGTCGATCGACGCGAGCGGATGGTGCGCATCGACGCTGCAGGTTAGCACGTGTCGGTCGATGCTTGGTTGACGCCGACGCGACTGAGTTTTAGGAAGAAACTTGCGCGGAAAGAAAGAAGAATCCTATATAAACCCTGTAAAATTTGAAGGTCTATGGTTTTAAAAATAAGTCTCAGATTTACGATGTTGTTAACAATGTTTAACAACACTGGTTAACAACATCGACCACATTAAAATAAAAACATGCAGTGGAAAATAAATTTAAGAACACGGTTTAAACAAATTCAGTTCACAAGTAAAAGTACTTGTGAACATGGGTGTACAAACCCCAAAACTATATTACTTTCTTGTTTATCGATCAATTAAAAGATATTAAGTAATATATGAAAACTAAAGTATCAAAACACATGATACTAAATACTTGTCGCCTAGGTTGATCAAGCTCTTCTCCGTTGGTCACGCAACTTCAAATAGCTTGAATATATCGAACAATGGCTCCAAGTAGTCTTTTTGCGTCGATCTCCTCTTCTCAAATTCCCGTGCGTGAAGATCGGCGGTAGCTTTAGGATTCTATTGTCTTAAATAGACAATCCTAGAATCCTAAACTAGGCAAACAAATAAAAACAAATCCTAAACACAATTTAGGAAACTAATAAAGTCTTAAACATAAACTAGGAAACACAATATATTCCTAAATCTAGTTTCCTAACTTATTTTGTGCCCAAGAAAAGCAAATAACAAAATATGAATTATTGCCAAGAATAAATTCCTCAACAATTTCCCCCTTTTGCCTTTCTGGACAAAACACTACGATGCAAACATAAATGAAACTAAAATACTAACTCCCCCTAAGTTAGAAAACTCCCCCTAAACAAAACACCCAATGTTGTTAAAATCCAAACCAACATTACAAATCAACATTGTTCAAAAACTTAACAAATCAAAAGGAACTTAATGACTTCGAACCCTCTTCGAACGACGAGGGGATGTCGAAGTTCCATCACCCCTTTCCATCCTCTCCCTCTTCTACATTCTCATCATTCTCCTCAAAGCCTTATCGCGAGCGCGAATTCGCTTCCTTCGCTTTTCCTGAGCAAGACTAGCCACGGCTTCGGCAGTAACAGTATCTGCACCACCAACATCTTCAGCATCTCCAGCAACATCTTCAGTAGCGTCTTCAACAGTATTAGCAGCGTTAACTTCTCCCCCTTTTTGACCAGAAAGCGAAAGGGCCTTCAAGAGAGAACTGCGAAGAGCCTTCAGCTGAGTCATCTGCAAATCAATGGAAGCCACATGTGCACGAAGAACCTGTGCAGAAATGGGGACCATGTTGGGATCGCTCCTTCCAACATCACTAGCAACATCAGCCTGAAGCGGTGCTTGCCAAGGCAGATCAATGACTCTGGCACCAGTAACATGCTGACCTCTCAAAGTAAACCAATCAGCCTCACCCGTGAGCACATCATCAGGACCAAGCGTCAAACCCTGGTTCTTTAGCACGCTGAAAATCAAAGAAGGAAAACACAACGAGGCCACAGACTTCGTGGTGGCAAACTTAGCAACAGTGTCAAAAACATGCTGGCCAAAACTAAACTTATCTCCCCTCACAAGCCTAAACAAGAACTGGGCCTGAGGCCGCGTAACACATGTCGTGTTCTTGGAGGGGAACCAGTTACAAATGGCCACTTTGTGCAAGATAGAGTAGAGAGAAGAGAGCCTAGTGCTCGGCAATTGTTCAAACCAAGAATGCACCATACCACCCGACAAAAAAGAAATAACTTCATCCATATTATCCACAGTAGAATCACCCCGATATGGCTCGGTGCCAAACAATTCATCAATTAAATCATGGGTGAAACTAAACACTCGACCACGCACAAACACTTTGCCAAAGTTCACAAAGTTTGAATCGACAATAGACGGCAATAAATTCGCATAAAACTCAACCACAATATCTCGGACAAATGGTATGGCAGTGGATACTGTGGAATACATACCTTTGTGCTGGAAATAAGCAATCAAATTGTGCCTCTCAAACAACTCAACAGGGACACGGCGCTCTGCAATCATGTGTCGGGTCTGGTACTCATCAAACAAATCAGCAGCTTCAGCAGTCAAAAACTCCTCCGAAAAAGGATTCATATCCTCAAGCTCAAGAACCGGAGTAGGAGTGTCTGTGGAGGACTGGGAGTGATCAGAGGCGTCGGAAGAAGCTGGCGTGGGAGCACGATAAGCAATCGGAATAGAGGCAGCACTGGAGGAAGAAACAGACGGAGAATGATGTGATGTTGGTATGGGGAACCAACATTAGTAGCAACATCTTCCGCCACAGGAATTTTATTTTTCTTCTTTTCTTTCTTGCAAGCATTCAGAATATCTCGAAGAGGCACATCAAACGAAGAATCAGGGGAATACTCAAACAAATCTGGATCAAACGCAGGTTGATCCTCATGAACCGGAGATGAAGGGGGAACATCGGCAGGCGGTTTGGCGGAGCTGGTGACTTTGCCGGTGATAAAATCCAAAACAGTGTAGGGAGGGGAGGAATACTCAGTCGCAGTGGACCTAGGAGAGACCTTGACTTTTGCCGGGCTAGGTCTCCTGTCGGCCTTCCTCACAAGCTATTTCCGGCGAGTAAACTTCTTCTCCGGCAAACTCGGGGCAGAAGAAAGCGGCGGCTCGAACCCTTCAACTGGAGAAGCAAGAACAAAATCTTCATCATCAGGGTCGGACATCACAGTGACATCCTTCTAGAGGTTCATATGTTCAATAGGCACATGGCGGTGCGGCCCAGCCTTGCTCTTCGGTACTGCGGGCGGCACAACACCGGGAGGAATATTGCGCAGGCGCCTCGACCTTTTCAAAGTAGGACTCCCCACGCGCCCAAAAGTTTCAGCAACAAATGCCAAATTTGGGGGATCATCAATATCAATTTCGTTCCCGAGCTGTCCTGGGAACACCTGCGACACAGGGACGACGTCAATTGGTGACGGAACTGGGATAGCAGCGTGAGAACTGGGCGCCGACGAGGATGGTGGTGATGTTGATACCGGTTGTGGGATGGAAGAGGAACCACCATCGATTTTGTCTTGAATATCCAAGCCACCAACTCGCACATAGGGTGTAGGGACCTGTTCGCCGGTGCGGTGGAGTTCTGCCGGTATTTCTGGAACAGATGAAGGCGACGGCGGGTTTGACATCCTGCAGATTCACAAACACACAAGAGAAAACCAGAAAATCGAGAGAATTGGAGAGAGATAAGGAATTTTGAGAGTTCAAATCGAAGAGGGTTATTGAGTTGTGATCAAACGGTAAAAAGGTTCAGGTTTTTATGCCCAAAAAGTGACTGTTGCATAAGGAGAGAGAAAGTAAAAATAAAAGGAAAACTATCCCTAATTTTTACTACTTGCGGATTTTTGGTCTAAAGCACGATTTTTATTTCCATTTAAAAAGCTCCACTCCCCCTAAGATTAGGCTACGTGATCACAAAAAAATCCCATTATCTCTTCCCATTATCTCTACCTTTTATTATTTCAAAACAAAATTAAATTGTATAGCCCTGAATATAAAATCAGCCGAACTACAGAGCTAGAAAAACTGAACCATCAGCCCAGTAGTACCAATCTTGTGCAATGTTAATTTTCACTCACCAAATTAATCTCGTCATTACCTGTCCAGCCGTCTGATTTTAACTCCACTGAAACACTTGGTTAGCTCCAATCAAAACAAAATTAAGAGTTTTCAAGATAGACAAAGAACACAATCAACAAAACGCACAACAAGATGGCATATTCACAAAGTATGTATGTCCTACGAGATGCCTAAAAAACATGACCTAAAAGAATATACAAAAACATATTAAGATTTCAGTGACTTAATCCAATGTTGCTTTTTATTACTYACAACATTATAAACCAACATTGACTTAGGTGAAGTCATTGGAAACTTACCCCTTAACCCAAGTTAATGACTACGTCAAGATCTCTCAAGAAGGTAATTTTTAAAGATTGGATCATTTTGTATCCAGATTTTCTTCATCCTTGAAGGGATTTAAATCTTTTAATCTTCAGCAATTGCTGTTAAAAACCTCTTGTTTTTGGACCTGTGAGAAAACCAGTTTCTGCGGGCAAATCCCACAATCACCTAATTGAAGAGGTTGGTTCTTTTTGCCATCACTTTTATTGCAACACAGGACCTTATTGCACTTTCAATCAAACTCAATGCATTAGGATTATGTATGAAAAGAAAGATAAAAATGCATGCAAAAATATACAGATGTTGTGACTGATGTTGATATGAGGTGTCACAACATCACAAACCAACATTGGTTAGACAATGCACATACCGAGATCTCTCCCCAAACGAGAGATGGTATCGAAATCTAATGCCTTAGTGAAGATGTCAGCAAGCTAATTATCTGTTCCAATATGCTCAAGGCTAACAATCTTCCTCTCAACTAGGTCTCGAATAAAGTGGTACCTTATGTCAATGTGTTTGATTCGAGAATGCTGGACTGGATTTTTGGAGATGTCAATGGCACTGGAATTGTCACACAGACACAGTCAAGAT